>JACCGJ010015049.1:35978-57387 GCA_013407085.1 Atriophallophorus winterbourni | reverse complement strand
CAATGGAACGGCCCATGTTCGAAATCTTCTAAGATGCACCGTTTTGGAAATGTGTTCAACCCAGATCCTCATAATACCCAGGTGTCAAACAATTTCCAATAATAGTTAAGCTTGAGTAAACTGTTAAGTTTGATCAATAGGCTTCGGTAGAATATTCTTAAACTGTATAAACAATGCACCAGACGAGGTCATTATCAGGGTATCAAAACATCCACGAGTAATTATGTACCTTCGATATTGATGGATATCGCTTTAAAAGCTTACATTTCTCCTATGAAGCTTCGGATCAATACGCATGCAAATCTCTGCAAGAAGTTAGGTTTATTTGTGTATATGTTCGTGAGGGTGCTAAAGAATGGCGACGTTGCCTGCAAACTCGAGTACTTCTAGATTGCCTTCATTTGTCCAAACGTTGTCTCTCTTTCGGTTGGTGGTTTTTCCTCACTCAGTAAATAAAATTCAAGAAACGTAATAATGACAGCAAGCAGCCCTGCTTCAACTTCGTTATCTGTGAGCTATTACGTACAGCATGCCCGATTAAAAACTTCTATTAACGAATAACAATATCTGATAGATTACTAATTTACAAATTATTTGCCACTCCTTCAGATTATTGACCCGGGAGGCAATCTCTTTTTTAAGGTGATATTTCGTAACAGATAGCACATTATTTTTAAAGCTCGTTACTCTAGATCAACTGACAGCATAGAAGAAAAGAATTGTGTACGCAATTTCGATAAATTACAGAATACAACATACAAGATCCGTCTATGTTTTTTGTATTTTCAACGCGAGGAGATCGAATAAGCGCCTTGATGATGGCCATCCTATCAACGTCGGCGAGTTCAATATTTCGTGCGAAACCGATCAAGAAGGTGAAATTCTGTGCATGAATCACGCGTGTATCAGTGTGTATCCAGTAGGTTCTCCTAATTTATCGATCACCAGTATGGTTTACATTTTTTAAATTGTCATTTAATTTTATTCCTTTTTTCTTCACCTTAGGTTCACGGTCAGTTTCGCAAACTGTCTGACAGGATGGAAAAAGTTGTAAAAGGTTTTGTGAGAATCGGGAAAGTTGTTTTCAATAAAATATTCTTAATTCAAATTTAATGCAAGCAAACATGATGTACAATTACTAATTCATTTGTTGAACCTGAGTTCAACGTTGAAGTACTTAGATGCTTTCCTCTTGCAGACAAAATGATTCTATTAATTAACGATCATTTGCTTACTCACATATATTAAGTAGTTATACGTTAGACAAGCTTTGCAACGAGAAGACAACATCGAAAGTCGTAGGATTTGTACTGCTCAATATTAAACCAGTTGGCTGGGTCACAGTTCACATTTTGACTTATGTTTTAATTATCTTACATGGTGAGCGCAGAATACAACACGGGTTGTGTGGTAAGGACAATGACCCCATACTTAGATTGGATATGATACCTTGTTTCTTGGCACAAATAATCCAGTAAACAGTCATATCACTTCCACACTGTTATACTATAATCTTTATTTGTTAAAACAAAAAGACTTCTATCATTGATAATTATCTACTGATCAACGAAGAAATATTATGAGCCGGATAAACACATTGTTTGTGTGGGTTTATTTTTGCGTGATTATATTCCTATTCAGGGAGCATTGAAACAGTGATAAAGTTGTTATACTTGTGTTGTTGTATATGGGTTGTATAGGGTTCTTAGAAAGAACCACGATGTTCAAATACAGAATCACAGAGTGATTCCTGGCCAAGCGCTCGAGACGCTTATAAAAGACCAATATATTGTGTTGCTCACATCCCCATCAGACTCTATTTTACGTACATCGACTGTTGAATATTTCTGTTGCGTTTTCGTATACTTTGTGTTTTCATCAGGTAATTGTTGACAGTCATTACGAAGTAAATGACGACATTGCGTAACATCGTAATTTTCACCATGATCTATTTTGAAACAATTGATTTCTAGTCATAGAACTTCGTAAAATCCTTGCGCACATAATATACAAATGATTGGAAGCGATCAAATCATGTGCGAAGTTGTTCTGAAATCACAAGTCTCTAGAATCTGAGCGAAATACCTGACTGAGCTACGTCTAGTTTTTTTGCGAATGAAATAAGTTAGTTCAGAAACTCCGGCAATTTAGAAGTTATTAATTGTCCCTAAATCCTTGGTGTTTTTTGTTATACTTAATTGGACAGACATTTAGAAAGGTTCCTCTACCTTTTTTAGTTTGTGGAGTATATATCTGTTCTGAACACCTAAAACCAGAAGAAACACCTATGAACCAGAAGGAGCTCACACTAGTAATTGACAACAGAAATGGAGAATTAGGAAAACTATACAACGGAGATTCAATTGGCCGATTATGATTATTTTCATTGGAAATTGTAGGGTTAAGTGACTTCAAACCTCACAATTCTACACGTTTATTTGATATTACATTACGATCGTAATTCGACAAACTTTGGTTGTGTAAACGTACGACATTCATTCCCCTTGTAGTGATATCATACTGTTTCAGGATAATATATACCTTATAATAATTTGCCAGCTTTCATTTATACAACACTTTTAAGAAAATGGTTATCACATTTTCAGTAAATTGACAAATGCTTTAAAGTATTTAAGAGATTAGTCTTCTAAACAGAAATTAGTTAGTATTGATAAAGTATTTCCATTTCGACATTATCTAAATTAAGAAATTCGATATGGAGGAAGAACAATTGTTTTGCTGTAGGTATTCAAAGAGTACCAGTATATATTTTCATTTAAATAAAAATTATCATGTAAAATGTAGACCACACATTTTGACAGGCCTATAACTGCATTGAGGAGCTGGAAGAAAATCAGATTAGTCCTTAGTCAGCTAGTTTGTTTGGCAGTTGTATTTCACTAACATCGTTATATTATATTAGTGCATTACTGGAGGCGTATTGATTCGTGGTAAGTATTCAACTGGACTATACGTGACATTACATGATTATTTCCTATTCCTTTTTCATGGACGAATATTTACTATGCTATGGCAATTGTGAAACTATGTACCATTTTGACCATGAAGAATCAATAATCAAGATTTTATGGTAAAAAATTCAATCGCTTTACATGTACCATTGGATGACAGCTATAAAAAATACAGAGGTTGCAATAAAAATTCTGTTGAGGCGTTTGGTTTGTGTGTGTTCATATGGGGTCAATATACAGGGCCGATGATGGAATGCTCTTTGATATAAGCATTCACTTTCGATTTGAAATCACGGATCATAGGAGCGTTCACAATATCATGTGATAGTGAATTTCACAGAAAGCAAGAAAGAAGAAAGCACAGAAAGAAGAAATGACGTCTACAACCGAGTCTTGATTGCGGTATAACGAGACAACTTAAATGAATCCGTGTATTCTTAGGGAAACTGACTTTTATCAAATCGCGGAGGTGATTTTGCATCCTCAGTAATTTCTATGTTTGGATCATGTCGCTGCTGACTACCCTTAGCGTAAAATCGGTCTATTCCAGCATGGCCATTCGCTCTTGGTATGAGATGTGCTGCATCCCATCAACTAGCTTCGTCGCTCAGTTGTAACTTTTATCCAGCAATTCACTGTCTTTACACAGCCACAGTGCACAAACTGAGATCATGTATTCTATCGTCAGATAGATGTAAGTATTTACAATGTGGGGGAGCGTGTAAAGAGAGGACCGCCCAAGTTTTCTCCTCAGCATTCCCAAGATACCGCTTTCCCTGTTGAAGACTTTCTGGCAATGACTATTCGGTTTCAGGTTATTAGTAATCCAGATACCGCGATCCTTCTCAGCGCTTGTCCAAGTCAAGTTTTCATGATCAAGATTATATGTATGCTCGTATTGCCGGCCAAGTTGTAACATTTTACATTTATGAATTTGAAAATCATCTGATTAAGTTGCAGCATCAAACAATCTTCAATCGATCGGATTTGCTTCCATATTTTTATGTCATCAGCAAAAAAACCATCTGGCATCGTTCTACTTGCGAAATATCATTTATGTATAACAAGAAAAGGATAGGCACGAGAACTGAAACTTGAGGGACGCCGCTGGTGACATCGATGCTTTTTGATAGAACTCGCACATGCCGATCAGTTAGATAATCCATTATCCACGATAATAAGTTTCCTGTTATCCCATGTTATTCATGGATTTATTCATAGATTATATGCAGGTAAAAAGCTATGCTTTACAGGACCCACAAAAATGTACATCGGGTCGGATGGTAAAAAATATCAAAATATTGTTAGAGATTATTGTCAAACGGGAAAAACATACTTGTCCATGTGGTTATCTAGTGATTTCTTGAAAACTTCAACGGTTCCAGATTGTACCACAGGAGTAGGTAAACTGTTCCACAGTTGCACATTGCGAACGGAAAATGCATATTTGCGGCAGTTCAACCTGCTATGCTGTTCGTAATGTTTCAATTGGTGACCTCGCAGATGTGTGTTGTGGGAAAGATGAAACAAATGACCGCAAGGATGATTTGTTTGATTAAGCACTGTCCAAATGAATATTAGTGCTCCTCGTTTCCGTCTGTATTCAGCCGAATGCAAATTCAATAATTTAAGTCGCATTTCGTATGGATAATTTGATAGTCCCAGGACGAGTTTTGTCGCTCTGCGCTGTTGAGTTTCTAATAGCAGAATATCTTTTTTCAACCAAGGATCCCATGCCGATATAGCATATTCAACATGAGGACGGATGTACGTTGAAAACAATTTGCAGGCAATATTGGGGTCAAACGAACCTAGGACTCTGCTAAGGAGACCCAAGTTGTTTTCAGCTTTGCAGGCAGCCAGTCGACATTGCATTGAGTTTCCTAATTCTGATTGGATAATCACACCTAAATCTTTTTCGGTGGAAGCGGGTTTAATAACAGTGCGACCAAGATAACATTCTTTGCTCGACTTGCTGTTGAGAGACAATAGGCTGCATTTCGAAGCATTCAGGGGCATTTCGTTGTCTACGGACCAAGTGTGAATCATATCGAGATCCCGTTGCAGGTTCTGCGTGTCGTCTGTGGAGTTTATCTTGCGCCAAAGCTTTGCTTCATCAGCGAAAATGAGCACGGAGGACTGTAATACAGTAGGCAAGTCGTTTATATATCTTAAGAACAAAAGCGGTCCGAGGACTGATCCTTGTGGGACACCACGGGCAACCTTAATCGACTCGGATAGTTCGTTTTTGACTCTCACGTACATCTCACGAGATATCAACCATTCTTTAATCCATGCATGGAGTTTACCCTGTACTCCGTAGGTGAGTAGTTTCGACGAAAGTATTTCGTGATTCACACGATCGAAGGCTTTTGAGAAATCGATATAAATTACGTCCACGGAGTTGCCGGCATCCAGTAGCTCAGACCAAGATTCTTTTGCTAATAGCAAGTTTGTCAGGCAGGATCGTTTTTTCCTGAATCCATGCTGTGCCTCGGAGATTAAATTATTAATCTCAAAGTGATTCCGCAAGGCATCAGCTATTATGGACTCCATTTCTTTGATAGCACTGGTAATAACGCTATCGGGCGATAGTTTAAAGGATCATTTCTTTTGCCACCCTTGTAGATGGGACTAATCAGGGCAGTTTTCCAAGTTTCTGGTACAAAGCTCTGCTCGAACATCATCGTGAATACGTCAGATGTCGGTATTGCCAACTCGGAAGATAGATTGTGCAAAATGTTTGCGTGTATATTGTCTATACCGGGTGAGCCTGTTCTCTTCATCGTCATTAATTTGGATTGAACAACGTTGGGGGGAACTCCACCACGTGAAGAATTGGCAGGCTGCAGCTGTCAGAGTTTAAGGGCTGTCTATGGGTCGACACTTGTGAGATAACTGATGCGAATTGTTGTCGGAAAACGTTAGCGCAATCTTTAAATGACGTCACTATTCCAGTACCAGAGACCAGTGGCGGTATTCCCATTTTAACATTCCGGAGGTCGTTGACGTGTCTATACAATGCTTTGGGATTTATAATGAATTTTTCGACAAGACTGATTTGGTAATCTTTTCTGTCTTTTCGAATGAGGCAGACACACTTATTTCGCAATAACGTGTAGTAGCACCAAGTTATCCCAGACGGATCGTCCAAGTATTTGAACCAGGCATTGTCACGCTTACACATCAATTTCCGAGTACTGCTTCTGAGAGGCTTTTTCGGACGCTGTTTGCTGGATATTATTTTCACCTTTGATGATAAGTCAATGATAATACGAAGTTGGCTGTAAAACGATTCCCAGATTTCCTTAGCTGATTTGAGTTCAAGGAAATCCCATCGATTTGCAGTAATAAGAGCTCGAAGCAAGTCATAGTTCACAGTTGTATACGTTCGTTGAGTATTTCCTGCTGGTTCGTATTGATAAGTATAATCAAATGTCATGATAACATGATCGCTCAATCCGAGTGGAGCTGTATAGGAAACAGATTCTATCATGAGTTCTTCGTATGAGGTCCAGGCTAGATGGGGTTTGTTCAGATCGAAATCGCGTTGGTTTTTGTACATGGTTGTAAAGAGTGGTGCAAGTCATTATTTCTTGAAGAAAGCTTTTAAATGAATCGTCACCTGTAATGTGTGTTGCAAGGGTCGGTACATTAAAATCACCGAGGAGGAGCGAATGTGAATATGTGAGCTTCAATTCAAAACGTATTGCATTAGAGAGAACAGTGTCAGCGGCAGATGATGATGAAGGGGGTCGATAAATCAATGCTAAGAGGCACTTACGTTTATCATGTAAGTCAAAAGAGCAAAACAATGTATCTGGGACATCTAAATCTGGGGAGAGAAGTATAGTGCAGTTGATGCTTTCATGTAAGTAGAGGAGGACACCGCCACCTTTTGTTGCTCGATCTTTTCTGTAAATCATCATATGAGGGATTTTAAGTTCAGAGTCGTGTATAGGAGAAGCAAATTTTCGACATTGATACCACGCCTCGAGTATTCTGTCCTTCATCTCATCTATGCGGAATGATATTTTGAGAGGAGGAGGCTGATGCGTTTCTGTTTTCGGTATAAGGCGCATAACATGAGTCGTTATTATGTCCTTTAAACCTAGGATCTCTTGTAAAAAATCTCCATTTACTGCAATCGTTTTGTAGACGTTTGCTGGGTTCTACTTCGCTTGAAATGGGTACACCATGAACTATAACAGCTCTGCGATTTGTAGCCTCTTTTGCTAGTTCCGGATTATTACGACGAATTTGCCGTTCTTCTCAAGGAACGTCCGGAAATATTCGCACAGTCGATTTGTTTACAACTAAGAGGGATGAGGCGAGCAACATATTTTCAACATCTTGGACGGACATGAGCACTACACGCAGTAACCTGGGTGTGTTCGCACGAGGTGAGTTCGGGGGTCTAAACAATCGCGTCAGCGACGCAGGTGAGGCAGTGATGTCTAAGCTTCTGCAAAGGTCATTCCATTGATTCCTGTCATCTGCTTCGCGTTGCTTTAGCGATGGCGAAGTTGATTCAACGAGATTACTACAAATTACCGTTAGATCATCAATGTTTGTCTTTGGGAGGGTTTTAGTGTTCAAACTCTTCGGTCTAAGCTTATGCACATCCTTCGATAATTCAGAACTTTCATTCACTTGACTGCAGGTCAGATTCGCAGACTCATCGGTCGTACCGAGCTGTTGGAAGGGACTTTGGTCGATTTCTGGAGAAATTAGCGTTTCTGTAGTAGCTAGCGCTTCCCTGTAAGACTTGCGGTTAATTTGGTTAGGGACTGCGTTTAGAACTGGTTTCAGCGCTTTCTGACACGCAAATGTTTGGAAAGACTCTAACGTGTTTTCAAGCCGTTTAAGGTTCGCCTCTACAGCGAACATGCGTCTTTCCATAATTGAATCAGAGTTTTCGGCTCTTGATAAATCACTATTTACTTTCAATCTGCATGGATTACATATATAGCAAATGCCTGGTAATTTTTCATTATTAATTAGAGTCACAGATTCGGATGAATAGCAAGTTGAACACAAGTAACATTTAACTTGACGCGATCTGGGACTTACCAACTTTTGACAAAGTTTGCACTTTTTACAAGCCTCGTCGTCAGGTCCGTTTAAGGTCACGTCAGGTCCGTTTAAGGTCACGTTGTCGGTCATTGTTACAATTTCGCGAGATCGAGTCGATACACTGGGTGAAGCGGTCGATTATCGATCGGTGTCTCTCGGTGGAGTGCAATTCAACGGACAATAAAATGGCGTACACTTTCACGCAAAGGCTGTTCTGTGAGATTTGATCCGACAGTGTTGAAATAACTGTCAGTAAATACCAAATAGCGAGATCTTCCTGATAGTATCCGATTTGTTGCGTTATTCTGGATTGGAAGCAATGTTGCACGCGTATGCAATGTTGGGTAGAAACTGGAAGTTTTGATTTTCAAGAATTCGCGTTTCTCCGACTTGAAAATAGTATATTCCGAATGAAGAAGTTGAGACGAGTTCAATGATATAAGAACCGTTTAGATCCGTCAATAGAGCGAGCAATAAGATCCAAAAGTATGAGAGCACAAATTTGTACGTCCACACCGTAGCCTGTTGCCTGTTGCACTAGCATTTGCAGAAGCAGGCAGTGGTTGACTTTATCGAATGCCTTTGATACATGGACGGATGCATGAACGGAGTATCCTGGGTCAAGAGACGTTGTCCAATAGTCCAGAGTGATGAGTTAATTTGAGGGACAAGATCTGTTTCAGCGAAACCTATGTTGCACTGCTAATAAAAGTCCTTTAGTTGCAAGGTGACCCTCGATACACTCAGTTAGGATGCGCTGCATTATTCTCGAGATGCAGGAAGCAGCGTAACAGGCCTGTAATGTAACGACAACCACCCTTGTAAATTGGTGTTATCACCCCAGCTTTCCATGCGCACTGTACACAACCGTCGCGAAGACTCCGGTTGAAAGACTCCGCTAGACTTCATGAAAGCTGTCTATAACATGCACGAAGAATAGCTGGGGTAATGTTGTCCCCACCCGGGGATTTCATCGTATTTAGTCGCCGTACGTGTCATTCCACAACGAATTGGTCAATTATTGGTTCAGGTAGAGGTTTTAATGAGTTTGATAAACCACGATGCAATATTTGCTGTTACGGGCAGAACACTTGGGAGTAAACTCTCGCAAGAGCGTCCGCTGTCTCTTGAACTGGAGCAGTTATTCCTTGTTCTGTTACGAGGGTTCCACATTCGGTTTCGCTTTTGTTCTTTCATTCACAATTTTGTTCAGTACTTTTGGATTAAATCCCATTCTTTGTACCATGCTTTCCTGGTACTGTTGTATGTCCTGTCGAACGAGGTTGGTCACACTGATCCATATTCGGCCAAATTGAAACCAAGTTGCATGAGTAGCAAGATCAGAATGAATGGCGAAAGGTTGGTCTTTTCAGTAAAATCTATTTTATGGTTCTATTGCGAGCAGTGAATCGGAAGGCATGAACAACTTTTCTGGGAATAAATCGAGAGTTTGATTGGGTTTGCATCTGAAGGTAGTTCAACAATGAGTTGTAACGTGTATTTGAGTAACTGAAATCAAGTTGGACCTCGTTTAGTTCACTGAGTGCTTCTCTGAGTCTTCAAGAGTCGACTTTACGGATGACCTTCGTCTCGACGCTGTCTCAAAGAACTGCAGACTTAATGGAACACGATCACGACATGGTTACCCCGCCCCAATGGAGCTTCGTAGGCGATTGATTCGGTAGCCGATGCGTTTGAAGTCAAACCAAGGTCCAGAATAAATGGCCAATCTGTTCCTGACATTCGTATATGGTTGAAGACGTGGTTGTACATGGGTACTAGTTCGTTGGATGCTGGCCACTGGAGCATAGCCGGGACTAAGGCTATTAATTTGACAAAAATGAAAAAGCAGGGTTGATCCCGTTCTTGAATCTTGAATCTTGAAGATAAAGCTTGTCTTAATCGATTAATTATATGGATATTTTACGATAAGTTACAGTCATTCGATTCTCCCATCGTGAAATCAATTTTTTGGTGGTTTCATTGAAAATCTTTTATTATCATTATTGTATTACCTTAAACAACAGCGAATGTTGATGACCGAAATCTGATTCTTAATTCTGACCTTTCTTCTATCAAACCAAATTTAATGTCCTGCTTCGTGATAGTTGAAAATATTAGGAATGCTCAAGCTCAGTGAATATTAATCCAGGGAATTGACTGCATTGTGGCCATTGTTCCAAGAACGCATGCAAACTAGGGGCTTTGGAACACACTCGATTCATTTAAGACTCGGTGTAAACTTTTGAAACGCTTTGAATTAAACCCGATCTCCAAACGTTAATGTTTATTTTTTATATCTACACAACATTTTATTTAAGGTATTTTCAAAATGTTTATCCTCAGATCCTGTTGGATCAATTATTTCAAGTGTATATATTTGCTGAAAACTATTTCCATTTAGCAAAACATTTGATGAAAGCGAAGCAATTCAATATCGGTATTTCTCATCAAGTTTTAAGCTAAATGCGTAACAAATAGAGTAATAGATCTTATCAAAATCAATTAATAAACAAAAATAAATATCACGTTGTTACTTAAAATTGTCTGGTTCTTCACAACGTGTCTCGAAGAGTCCGCTGGAACAACTTGTGGTCAGCTTAGGTGAATGTAATAAAAATATTTAGACCAAGTGTATGTGTCCAAAAACGACTAGTTCGTGATCTTTTCTAATTCGGACAACATCCATATCGATCAGAAAATTTTAAGTAACAACAAGTTACATTAATTTTGTTTATTGGTTTATTTTTATCAGATCGATTTCCATTTTCTTACTCATACATTGTAAAGATTGATTAGAAATACCGAAAAGGAATTTCTTCGCTTTCATCATATGTTTCGCTAAAAATGGGAATTTTTAGTCATATTTCCATCAAATTGCCTTAATTTCGGGAGATTTGAGCCTTGCATCACTTCCAATTTGCGCGCGCTTCTTGTATTATAGATTTTAAACTCAAGCTTGTCGATTCAGTTTTTAAGAAAATTCTCTGCCCATTTAGAGAAATTAAGTTTGTCATAGCCGGAATTGCATTAGATGATGTTTGCGGCGTAGACAGTAGTGACTGCCATGAAAATAAACTTCAAGGCAACCGCTAAGTAAAAGATTTGTGGTAACGTTTCATTGAATGCAGAAAGTTTGTAAAGTCAAGTACGATATTAATAACAAAGTAAATTACATGACTATGGCTACGCTATCGGTCTGGATAGAATTTTAGTTGAAAAATAATATTATTTTTATAATTCTATCAACAATAATTTAAATTTTGTGCTCCTATTGCCTTGATAGAACTTAATGGTTGTGCGCAAAAATGGTTGAGATTTCATTTCTTACGAAAATGTAGGCCTCACGTTTGATATAACAATAAATGTCTCTCTTTGTTTATCAATCCTCTGAATCACATAAAATGAGAATTGCGAAATACAAGATTTCAATGTGAACCACGAACATGAACGCACACAATTTTGTCGCTCCGATGATCGGTCTATCAGATACGTTTTTGACATTTGACACGGGTTATGATTATTCGATTTTCGTATATTCATATAAATAGCTGCACAAATTGAATCTGACTGATTTTCAGACCGTTTTGCACATGAGGAAGCGCTTTTTGTTCACCGAATTCTGTCGGAGATTGTTGAGGCGGAAGTCACTCAAGTCCGCCACAGAAATGGACACTGGTCTGAAGCGTTGCCTTAATGCGCCTACTCTATCGCTTTATTGCGTAGCCTACACAATTGGTGGTGGTTTATATGCATTAACCGGAGAGCTTATACGCAACGTAGCTGGACCCGGTACATGTGTCGCGTTTCTGATCGCAGCTTTGGGAATCGCTTGTACTGCATTGTGTTTTGTGGATTTCGCCACGGTCATAACAAAAAACGGTTCCGTCTATCTTTATACTTATTTAACACTTGGAGAGTTGGCAGCATACACGGTCGGATGGGGAACAATCATTTCGGTTATCACGGGAATATCGGCAATTGCTAAAACGTTTTCCGATACTGTGGATTTGTTGACAAATTACACAATCAGCGAGTGGTCCAGAAGTCATCTTATGGAGATCAAAAACGTCAGTTGGATGAACGAAACGCCTGATTTGTTGGCTGCATTATTCCTCGTAGTGTTGGTTATCTTCACCATTTTTGGCGTAGAGGTTTCGATGATGGTCAATTCCATCTCATCCGGACTCCAAATTGCCAGTCTCTTGACCATTTCCATCGCGTTCTTTGTTCTCGGCTCACCAGATAACTATCATGCTGACGGTGGATTTTTACCCTTTGGCGTCGGTGGATTATTACGTGGATCTGCCACAGCTGTGTTTGCTCTAAGCGGTTTTGAATCGGTAGCCAACACTGCTGAAGAGGCGAAAAATCCTCGACGGGATCTTCCGTTAGCGATTATAATTGGAATAAGCAGTTGCACAGTGTTGTTTATTCTGGTTTCGTCTGGATTGGCTTACATGGTACCGCGGTTGTCGATAGTAGAAAAATCTACATTTGTATCTGCTTTCAATCAAAGTGGCCAGCCTGTCCTCATGGGAATCGCCGCGTTTGGTACCATATTAGCCACAGGGATAACCAAACTGGCAGTAATGCATGGTGTTTCGAGACTGCCGTATGCGATAGCTAGTGATGGATTGATTTTCGAATTCTTGGCCAAGGTAGACAAGCGAACCCGAGTGCCGTTGTGGAGTTTATTCTCTGGAGGAGCCATTACAATCTTGATAGCAATTTTCGTTTCAACATCAACGCTCGCTGGTATTTCAACCATATTTATGATTTACTATTTCTATGTAATTGGAATAGATGTATTAGTATTTCGATACCTCACGGTTTCTGGCGAGGAACAAGATGGGCATGTCGTCTATGATGAGCTTCCGATTCGTTGCACGCGCTTCACAGCTATAACCAAGCGTATAAACAAAAAGATTCATTTCAAATCACTTTTGGCTGCGTTCTGCTTACTATCACTAATCTGTGGGCTATTCATCAACATGAACATCGTGAACCAGGATCGCATAATGTGGATCGTCTTCAGTGCATTTGGTGTAGCGATTTTCGTCAATTTCACTTTGCTCTGTGTCTATAAACCGAAATCCTGCAACAGCGGGTTTCAAGTGAGTATTTAATGCTTTCTTTCGTTGTGTTGTGTTAGATGCTGACAGCGTTTGACTGTGTGATAACCGCTAGCCTGCTAGATGAATACTCGTAGATTTTATACCTATCTGTATTCCTAAGAGATCGGGTGCTGACCAACACTCGATAGGATATATTTTAACCTAAACTGTGTTTGAACAAAGGTGCAGTGCCCCAAATTTTGAATAGTTTCTGAAAAATCTTAATTCACCATTTGTAAGACAATCAACTTTCAAGTTGACACTTATTCAATAACCGAAATTAAATTGACAGCTACCTACTAACCCCGTTCTTTTAATTGTAAACTTGAAAATGACTGAACGCTTTAGAAATTCTAACTGGTTTACGAGTTGGAAATTCGCAAACCACGTGGAACAACACAATAGATTGAGTACCGCAAATGCAAATTTTCTTTTCGAACTGTACAACTGTGGAACTATTAAACTATGCACGTGGTACAATCTGTTACCGTTGATGTTTTTAAGGACTCATTTTCTCTTCATGAAAGATTACAGTGTTCTGTTTTGTTTCCGATTGTTGAAACTATTTTATGACTACATTATATCGTTCACCATTTTTGTGAGCCTTGTAAAGCATAACTTTTTACTTGCATTTCATTTGTGTACAAAAGATATCTTTTTGTGATGGAAAAAATATGTGTCCATTATGGCAACCCTTTTGTACGCATTTTGAATTATTTTGCAGACAACACTGATGCCGGTGGTTCCCTGTCTGGCCATCTTCATCAACGCGATCCTGTTGACCAGTTTGGACCGATTCCTGTGGTATCAGTTTGCGGTGTGTACAGCAGCGGGTATGTGAAACTATCCGGTCGATGAAGATTTGGTCTCAGCCGCACCGTGTTTAGCTCCAGTCTAAGCAAATTGCGGGCAAAATCAAAGTATCATTTGGTGGTCTCGTCTTGTGGTTTTACTCATTTAGGAAATATTTTTCGCTACACGAGCTAGTGTGAACCATGGAACTACTTATCCAGTTTAAAATATACGAACTCAATCGAGTGATATGACGGGAGTAGGTTTGGAGGTAAATTTACGACATCAGCTCACAAGTGGGTTGTGCCCACATGATGAAAGCTCTGGGCTGGTGTTCCAGTGCTTGTTGGAGATGATCCGCTGCATATAGTTTTGGCACGAGGTCAGAATTAAACATATAACGAATAACTTAGTGGTTAGAAGGTATGTGAAATCAGATACTATCGTCTTCTTTACAATCAGTTAGATAGAGAAGAAACTTCGAGTCCATAGCTCTCATAAGAGTGCCGGTCAATCATAGTAATTGAACCTCCGTTTACCCGTAAAAAGGTTTGGAGGAACAAATCTTAAAAACACATCCGTAGTGCATATGTGGACATCTGAATGACAGACACGTCTTTGCAATGAAACCGTGGCGCGAAACGCCATGTGAAATTTATAATTGCAGAATTTCTTTTATATCAACTTACCGACCAGTATATTTAATGTTTAATGCCAAGCCGCAGTACATCTACATTGTCAAAGTCCACGTTGTGTCCAGTGTCCAACACATGTTCAGCTGAATCCCTGATTAACGCCTGTTACGCCGTCTTATGCAGTACACCTTTCTTAATGTACTTCTACTCTTCAATCCTTGTATGAAGTTCCCTGTCAGTCTGTCCGATGTCCACACCGGAACATGCTTTACACTTGATTCTATAAACACAGTTAGCTAAGCTTTTCGAAGTTAACCTATCCTTGAGGTGCCCTAAGACCGAGCCCACATAAAAGCCGCGTTTATAATTATACTAATCGCTTCGTATGCCCCGTTTACTTAGGGTATAAATACCGTATCTCGTCAATTCCCTCTGTTTGGGTGTTCGGTATTTCAATTGGTTTAATTGGCTTTTTACAAAATTCTTAAGATGAGTCATTGACTGGATTCTCGATGAGCATGGCTACTTTTCTAATCATCACTACATAAGTGCTCGATTTTATAAAATAAGGAGAAGGTTATGGATCAGAATAACTGTCTAGGACACACCGCGGTACCTCAGGACGGCATCTGTGGTAAATGGTTGCTTGTACACTGAAATTTAGATTTTACCGTTGACCTTTCGCGCCTAGCAGTCCTGAAAGTTAAGAATCACTGCGCTGCACGCTGACCGATTTCAGGCTGTGCTGGCTGAATAGGGCGATCGATCTTGTCTTGTCTAATCAACTGGGCACCCATAGGATTTCAACATGTTATTTAGTGATACGACCAATAAGTGTTGGTTGGAGTGCTATTTAATCCCGTTCCATGTGATGAATAATACATTTGGTCTGACGAAGCTTTAGTGTCAGAAAGGAAACGTAACCCCAAAACTGGATGGTACATTTATTTTCATGAAAATATCAACTAAATCTATCGCAAACATCTCACTACATTGTCGTTTTACGGTTGACGTGAAGCACCTCATTTATCCTGAGGCATCTTACAATAAATCTGTTTTCCACAGGTTTGGTGATCTACTTTGCATACGGAATTCGAAAAAGTCGAGTTCGGTTGGAGGATTCTCGTGAAAATGAAGGGGCAAATTTGAGAAAACAAGACGCCGCAATCGACATAGAAAATAAATGCTACCTATAGACGTGTGCTTTAATGATCTGATCTACTGTTTTTCTACACAAAACATTTGGAAAGTAAACTGATGGAATTGAAACACGTTTTGTTGATGAAACGTCTAACAGCAACGGTACAAGCTCAGCAAAAAACATCCGAGGTCCGTAAATCTGCTACGATGCACGATTTCTAGTACACGTGCATCACCAAGCGCGGATAAGATTTGACCTAGGATTAGCACTGTTTAAATACTGATCTTAGTCGTAGGGGTGCTCGAAAGTACATTATGGTTACACACGGAATGATACACAATATACGAACGTATCCGATCGTCGAATACTCGTAGCTCAGGTAACGGACGCTCTTTCCTCAATGTTCACTGAACATAAAATAGTAGGGCGGCGGCATTACGTCAACAAATTTGACGAATTCATGAAGTGAACGGATTTCGAATTGGTTTGGTTTAATCCGTAATCGGTTGCTTTGCAGATGTACATTCGTGACAAGATGTTGTGACGTAAGTCGAAATCTCATTAATTCACTGGGCAACAGAATAGGTAGAAATTGGAACTTAGTGGTAGAATCAACCATTTTAAACGAACAAATACTCTTCCCTGTAAAATCTATACCGTAGCATTTGATTCTAAAGAAACAGTGCAATTTGATGTGAAAAAAGGAAAGAAGCAATTCGATCAGAAAAGAAACCACATTTATTTTACACCATATTGATTGAAACCAAATCGCATATCACAAGGAATGCCTCTTCGGGGTGGAGTACTAGTTCTTCTCGGCTAGATCGTTTTGATGTGGAACAGTTCGGTCCGAAGAACTTGAGTTAGATCACGCTCCTCACGGTAGATCACGAACAACGACAACAATAAAAAGACGACTGTTGTCAGCGTATGACCAGCGGTCCGGACGAAGGACAAATCACAGCACAAATAGGACTGTAGCAAAACAAAATCACATCATCAGTCATTATCATCACGAAACACAAGAATGAAGGCAGACAAGGTGCCAAGCAACATGAAGCAGAAGTACACCGCGTGTAAAATGAAAACATGCAAAGCGAAATACGCGAATTGTGTAGCACGCAGCTTATTTTGTACTTTCACTGCATGTGATTTTGCATTTATTTAAACGATGAAATACTATGATGTAGTATGAACTACGTACTTTGGTTTGCAACTACATCGCGTAAGATTTTTAACCAGCAGGTGGATCTCTAGGCCAAAATGTTAACGAATGCGGCCCAATGAGCTTAGCGCTACGATGAGCCACTTAATCCCAGTGTGGCGGCTTGTCACTAAGGTCGTCCTCAATCTAATCGCCAGCAGGGATACAACTTCCGATGCACACGAAGCTATCTAACAATTCTAGATTGACACCACAGACAGTTAACTCCAGTCCTGGATAAGTGATTTACACTTGTCAGTTGCAAAGCACATACCAAAACTTGAAGCATCACGAGTCAGATTAGTAGCATTATACGAAGGTCGTCTCCCAGAAGTGTGAAGTCATCCACATAATCTAGAACAGTAGCCCTCTTGCCCGACAAAAGTTAAACATCTACGCTCCTCAGACCAGTTGAAGCTTTCCCTAGGATATCATTTCAGTATCAGCGCGACAGAATATCATTAGTGGTTGACACTGGTCTTGAAGGGTTGATTTGTACATCCATAAAACAGCGCGATCGTGTATATAAGAATGATACCTATTAACAACACACGCGTTGTATAAAATGCAGATTTAGTGGATTTAGTAGATTTCAAATGTAGGCAATGACTATGTCTAAATATTTAGGTGGCGTTAATTTTCGTATTTAAGAAAAGTTTGTAAAAAACAGAGGTTTGTTTAATTTAGTGATAAAATATATTACATATGGAATGCAAAATGGAGAAAGTTGTTTGAAAAGTAAACCAGAAAGATGGTTTATCACTCTGAAATTCTTGGGACAAGAAAACTCTAACGAAGCCCTTATTAAAAGACTAGATTTGCAATTACACAGGAGGATGTGTAGTAATAGCGATTATGGGCAAAGTCGAAATGTTCAATAAAGTTTACGTTAATTCAAATAATTAGTTTAATGACTTTAACAAATGGTTCTCGAATAAAAGATAGTTCAGAGATCCCAGGTCAGTAATAAACTAAAATATATAGACTGAACAAACCTGTCTAAATCGTTCATGAGTGTGAAGCAAGTGAAGATAAAAGTGAATAGAAAACACATCAGAGTTAACCAAACACACCAACACAGTGAGGTAATCGCATGATTCTAAGATATTTTAAGTAAATAAATATAGCGAGATGACTGCGAAAGAAACAGACAAGTTATGGAGAAATTTGCACGGACCTCTGACACTAGTGTGACCAGCAAACTTGATGCCAGAACAAGCGCCTCGTACGCTGACGGGAGCATTAACTGAATGAGAGAGAATCCACATGAGGGGTCATTTATCGTCGAGGTGGACGGCCTCTGTCGCAAACCCGATCGAAGCGTGCGTGTGAATTCGTGGGCAAAGGAACAGCTGAAAAATCGATTGAGAATCATCAGGAAAACAGCGGAAAGAGTGGGGGTGAAATCAGCTTAGTCATCGAGCAAAAGAGACGACTGAATCGCTCCGCCAAACTGCGTACCTGTAGAATATTCGACACAGCATGTTGATACTGTTGGCCACGACAAATCCGTAGGCACCAATCCAGGGAACGAAAAACCAATTCGCGCCAAGAAATATTACAGAAAATGTGATCAGACGTTCATTGTGTTTTGCAACCTGGATCTGTGAGAATGTGAGGTGAATAACAGTAAGGGTAGGGGAACATTTCAACGAAACCAAAGTAGATGCGTGTTTCTTTTGAGGGTCGGTGATTGAAACAGCAGATTGGACAAATACTCAGACGCTATTGTCACGAGACAGCACCGAGCAGTGTTCAGTACACATCCGTTCGGATGTGAATGGCTATTGATTCGTTTAATTAAACTGTGAAATAGTTTGTCAATACGTGTGAACACATTCTGCCGTTAAAGCAGTTTTTGTGGGTTCATGGGGTAACGAGATTTAGTCTGCTACGTCTAATTTGAATGAGGACAAAACTGATCTGCAATTCAGAGTGACGTAGCCCTTAGTGTTCACAAATTAGCAAAAGTGCCACATCCAAATTATTCTCTACGATCAACTGGAACAGCGACCATGAAAGAGGTTGAACTCTTGTTCCGTGACATGAAAACTGAGATGGGCACATTCGGCTTGTAGGTAATAAAGGCACGCTAGGGGTGGCGGAGATCAAACTCGACATAAAAAACACGTTTCATCCTGCAGCCACTCAATTTTCCACCAGCCTCCACGGATTAATTTTTGTACAATTGTGCAATTGTCACGTAAGTTAGAAGAGATGTGAGCTCACAATCGTCAGTTAACAGCAAGCTTACACTGGTGGGATAAGGTTACAATTCGAGTTAGAGTGATAGGAATTACAGCACAAGCTGTCTGTGGGTCGAGTTCAAACTGCATTACTAACAATCAAACTTCATACAGACGAAGCTGCCGTTTTCGGGAGGACAGAATGGAAATAAAGCAACAAACCGGTGACATGGCCGCATTCAAAAACGCTTCCGTAGATCCATTCCATGCCAACAATAGCACATAGGCGGCATAACAACGCAGCAAGCCGTAGGCTGTTGGGTTATTTGCCAAAGTGGGTCCCGCGTAGATGAGAAGCAACAAGCGGGAGTTGGCTTGTGCAAACGTCAAGCCGATCCAAGCTATGAGACTGCACGTATGCAGAACTGTGCGGAACATACGGAAGACGTTCTTCATCAGAATCTGTGAGAAATAGAATGGAAAACAATGTGAATCGTTTTTCTAACGCTGATACAAACAGAAAATTGTGACATGTGTTAGATCAAGTCATAAGCCAAATTAACCGCCACCAGTAATCACCTGCAGGTGAATGGTAGCCTCGTTGCCATTTCCGTTTTTAATAAATCCGCTTACGTGATAGTATCTCAGCCCGTGCGCAGTCTATGACCATGGATGCACATGTCGGCTTCATGCATCACGGCGTTTTAAATGACTAAAAAGTCCTATTCGGGAGGAATAATCTCACCAACAGCGATAGACAGCGTTCGGTCGATAGGTATAAATAGAAATTTAGTGGTATAACCGACCACTTTAAATGAGCAAATACGCTCCACTTGCAAAATTAAACGTATATAAACTCTGTGGCATATCGGCGACAGTTGCCCACGTGATCTTCGTTGAGCAGCCGAGTGAAGTATCCGCTCTTCCCCAGCTTGAACACGACGGTTTACAAAGTGCCTCCAAAGTGAGCAGCCAAGAGCAAGTTCTACCCAACTCGTAGGGTCAATGCCTGTTGCTTCTTTCTGTTCCGTCAATATCGTCTTCCACACTGTTTTTTGACCTGTCATAATCCTATTGCTTTATGGATCCTTTTGTTTACTTTGAAGTTGATTTGTTGCGCACAATTTGTCGTAATCTCGATCGCGTGGGACGTTCGGACATTTGAACTTAACTTTGATTTTGACTCGTGTACGTAACTTGGTACGTACTCGATATTGTTTTGACATTGACCCGGATTTTAACCCGGTTAACCCCAAAAATTGAGGTATGTTTTTACTATATTTGATTGCCTCAATACAGTACCGCTTTTATAGACATATTCTCGTTGGGTTCTGATATACCTGAGGATTTTGCGCATCACTCAACTTGGGACGTTTCATTGATTGTCAAATACAATCAAAAATGTCAAGAACTTTCGTATCTCTTTTGCAAACGTCTTTGTACCTCAAGTGCGGTCTGCCGAAAGGTCGACTTGGACAACAACCATTTTATATTCTATACACATCACCCAGCCAGCGTAAGCGGCGCTGCCGTAATAGGATGAACGTGCTCTGTAGGTCAACTGTAGAAAGCAATACAGCATTTGTGACATCAGGTTAGTTCTGGAAGCGCAATTCTTGACCTCAAAGTCGCAAACATGTGGCCAAGAAACGCGAGCGATCATGTGCGAAAATTGAAAGTTACAAACCTCAAGACACCACTGCGATCATTTGTATTTGTTTCACTGTTTTCCGGCAACTGGTACACATGAAAATGAGCCAAGGAATGAGCAAAACCTGTGGGGATGATATTAACCCTCCCCATTCAGATATGTGAATGATGACGTGAGTTTGGGGCTATTGAGATATATCTGCCTAAGTAAATTCGAATTTAATATACCAAGAACTGGCTATCCCATCCTTGTGCCCTCAGTAAAAGCAGTCCAGCAGATGTTATGGAGGATGATCTTAGTTGACAGAAACCTTTTCAAATACATATTAGTTCGTACCACGCTAACTAGACTTCCAATTTCCATTCAGTGAAGACAAACAGAAACATCGATACATCACGAAATTGTAAATCTCTACCTACAGGCTTTGCATGCCTTGATAGAGAAACGGTTATTAAATCGGTGTCATACGGTGAAAGCGCTGTTGTGCATGTCACTGTGGAACGTTGAACGCTCCTTTCGGTAAATGAAAGCAGATAGGAATAAGAGTAGAAAGGTTAATTGTTATTTTCCTCGATTCAGCTTCAATCGGTGCAGCATGTTAATCATCCAGCGATTTAACCTCGGGTGACAGATTA
>JACCGJ010015049.1:0-35958 GCA_013407085.1 Atriophallophorus winterbourni | reverse complement strand
TGCTACGTCTAATTCGAATGAGGACAAAACTGATCTGAAATTTAGAGTGACGTAGCCCTTAGCGTTCACAAATTAGCAAAAGTTCCAAATCCAACTGGAACAGCGACCATGAAAGAGGTTGAAATCTTTTTCCGTAGTATGAAACTGAGATAGGCACATTCGACTTGGAGGTAATAAAGGCGCGCTAGAGATGGCTCAGATCAAACTCGACAGAGAAAACATGTTTCATCCTGCAGCCACTCAATTTTCCACCAGTCTCCACGTGGATTAATTTTTGTACAGAAAAGTGCAATTGTCACGTAAGTTAGATGAGATGTGACCTCACAATCGTCAGTTAACAGCAAGTTTACACTGGTGGGATAAGGTTACAATTCGAGTTAGAGTGATAGGAATTAAAGCACAAGCTGTCTGTGGGTCGAGTTCAAACTGCATTACTAACAATCAAATTTCATACCGACGAAGCTGCCGTTTTAGGGAGGACAGAATGGAAATAAAGCAACGAACCGGTGACATGGCCGCATTCAAAAACGCTTCCGTAGATCCATTCCATGCCAACAATAGCACATAGGCAGCATAACAACGCAGCAAGCCGTAGGCTGTTGGGTTATTTGCCAAAGTGGGTCCCGCGTAGATGAGAAGCAACAACCGGGAGTTGGCTTGTGCAAACGTCAAGCCGATCCACGCTATGAGACTGCACGTATGCAGAACAGTGCGGAACATACGGAAGACGTTCTTCATCAGAATCTGTGAGAAATAAAGCAGAAAGCAATCTGAATCGATTTTCTAACGCTGATACAAACAGAAAATTGTGACATGTGTTAGATCAAATCATAAGCCAAATTAACCGCCACCCGTAATCAGCTGCAGTCGAATGGTAGCCTCGTTGCCATTTCCCTTTTTTAATACATCCGCCTACGTGATAGTATCTCAGCCCGTGCGCAGTCTATGGCCATGGAGGCACATGTCGGCTTCATGCATCACAGCGTTTCAAATGACTAAAAAGTCCTATTCGGGAGGAACAATCTCACCCACAGCGATAGACAGCGTTCGGTCGATACGTATAAATAGAAATTTAGTGGTATAATTGACTACTTTAAATAAGCAAATACGCTTAACTTACAAAATTAAACGTATATAAACTCTGTGGCCTATCGGCGACAGTTGCCCACGTGATCTTCGTTGAGCAGCCGAGTGAAGTATCCGCTCTTCCCCAGCTTGAACATGACGGTTTACAAAGTGCCTCCAAAGTGAGCAGCCAAGAGCAAGTTCTACCCAACTCGTAGGGTCAATGCCTGTTGCTTCTTTCTGTTCCGTCAATATCGTCTTCCACACTGTTTTTTGACCTGTCATAATCCTATTGCTTTATGGATCCTTTTGTTTACTTTGAAGTTGATTTGTTGCGCACAATTTGTCGTATTCTCGATCGCGTGCGACGTTCGGACATTTGAACTTGACTTTGATTTTGACTCGTGTACGTAACTTGGTACGTACTCGATATTGTTTTGACATTGACCCGGATTTTAACCCGGTTAACCCCAAAACTTGAGGTATGTTTTTACTATATTTGATTGCCTCAATATAGTACCGCTTTTATAGACATATTCTCGTTGGGTTCTGATATACCTGGGGATTTTGCGCATCACTCAACTTGGGACGTTTCATTGATTGTCAAATACAATCAAAAATGTCAAGAACTTTCGTATCTCTTTTGCAAACGTCTTTGTACCTCAAATGCAGCATGTTAATCATTCAGCGATTTAACCTCGGGTGATAGAATAAAATCACGAAAGCCAGTTGCAGTTTGTGTTGATGTCGCTCTACTCGTTCACAACACCTCATCCCAGTGTGTTTGTGTCTAATCTTTTATAGGTTCAGTAACTTTTAGGTCGCACCCTTTGCCATATCTTTTAGAATATTTTACAATGTCATGGTTGTATGGCAGTTAAGCAGTTGGTACTTGTTAGAGGTGTAATGCTGTCAATCGTGGTGATTGTTTGTGCAACCCGATGGAGTCATAGTGTCGCCGCACAAACAGTGTCACCCAGTGTGAGGGGTTAGGGGGTCCCGTCAGGTCAGATCGATCGAGGCAAATCGCATACCCTGTTCTCACGTCTATTAAGTCGTTCACCACGTTAACCACGACACCCTCGCGAATCGCACCCACTTGTCGCTCGTGATCTTATTCGAATTCGTGTGCAGCGTCAGGAAGGCATCTAAGGACGTCAAACTCATCAGAAGGGTCGATCACTGGCCTTCGCGAAGCACTCGCGATGTTAGAAGAGGGGCATCGCGATCTTATGAATGTAGATACCCACTGTTCTAACCATTTAAGATACATCGATATGAAAATAAAGGAAAACTCGGCCTATTCTCCGAAAAGAAAATCTAAAACATTTTGTTTCAAACTCCACAGCCGCACTCGAACAGATTTATCTTGGGAACATTTTCGAAATGTTCAAAACAAGGTGACGTCCTTTATTCGCGAAAACAAGCAATAACACCCTTGGATGCTGATAGACCAGATGGAACAAAATCTTAAGATACTCTATACGATCGTTAAACCGGGAGATTTTCCTATTTAGACAGCGGACGGATTGACAGATAATGTCAGGAATACATCTGATGCCCTAGCAACATTTCATGCACAAATCTTTTGTCCAAAGGATGTGCCGCTACCAATACATTTGCCAGGTTTAATAAAGGTGGGAAGCTTAAGTGATGTCGATATGCATCATACGGTTGTGCCAAAGCATACACGCAGGTTAAAAGATAACAAATTCCCGGGGAAGACGGAATAATGCCGATTATTATGAAGTCATGTGGGCTGGCGCATGGCGGCCCACTATGTGAATTATTTAAACACACAATAAATACGGGAATCGTACCAGCTGACTGGAAAAAACTGAGCTATTTCATCAATCTACAAAGGTGGTAGACGTTCAGATAGGGGCCAATTGCCGCCCTATGACGCTCGTTTCAGTGGTTTCTAAGATATTAGAATGCTTGGTATGTAAAAGTGTTATCAAGCAACTGGAGAGCCATGAAATGTTTTCTCAGACACAACAAGAATTAAAAAATACGCTCATGTTTGTTTTACTTGCTCACGGCTCTAAACGAGTGGATGCTAGCACGAGACGAAGTGGTTCCTTGTATGCCTGTTACTTAGATAAATCTAAAGCTTTCGATCGAGCCGATCACTCATCACTACTTCAGAAGCTGTAGAATGTCGGCGTCACTGAAAATCTACTAACATGGTTCGCAAGTTGAACGCAAAGCGAAAGTCAGAATAGATGACGAAATTTCCCGTACTATTGAAGCCACGATCGGTGTCCCACAAGGTTCAGTACTCGGACAAATACTGTTCTTAATATTTACAAATGATCTATCGAAACTGGTGCGATGTAAACTTGTTCGTTTCACCTACGATGTAAAAATTTGGACGAAGGTCAACTCTGTTGAGGATTGCATAATTTTACAAGTAGACTTAGATAAGCTGTACCAGTGGGCAATTCAAAACAAGCTACCCGTCAACTTGCGCGAGTGGCAAATATTGCAAGTTGGGAAACCCTTCCTTTACTTATACATGCTTGGCAATCAAATGCTTGAATGGAGTATATCGCAGTAATATATCGGTATCTGTGTGCGAAAATTTGAAAAACAGTCTGCAGTGCGAGGCGGTCTATAAGCGTGCATGCAGTGAACTCGGCTTACTCAGACGAATTTTCGGACGTTTCTCACCGCATCCATTGTTAAATATACTCAATAGCTACATATTTCCAGTAGTGGACTATACAGTACAAGGTTGGATGGAAAAGACATCTCGCTCCTCGAAAGGATTTATCATAAGGCAACCAAAATGGTTACTGGGTTGCATATTCTACCATTTGAGCAGCGATTGACTAAACTTGCATTGTGCACCCTAGAGCGCAGACGCATCCGAGCTGACCTAATCCTGACATACCGAATAATCAATACGGGGTCTCCCTCACTCAGACACATTTTTAAAATTGGTTCCAATCTCCCGACCCGCAGTCACAATCTGACCCTTCAAATCCCGAATTTCCGATTAAACGGTCGCTGCAACTTTTACACAGTCTGTGCTTTTAGTGGAACAGTTTACCGCCAGAAATTGTATCCTAATCAAACGAAATCACATCCAAGCAAATGTTACGAACTTTTATGATGAACAATACTGTGTTGGCCCCAGTTTACTGAAATCTCATAGTGATTACTTCGTACACACATACTTGGAAAAACAAATATACCCAAACATATATTTCCGGTCGAGATTTCCTCCCTCCATTTCACAATTGGAATTACATTTTCTCCTCTTTTGAAGCACATTGACGCAAACATTGAAGTAACCATTTGTTTAACTTTCATACATACATCCTATGGTATTGTATAGTTGTTTGCTTTTCCCCACCATAAATCTAGAATCTGTCCAACGTTAATCACGTTCACGTACGAATCCCACAACACCACAAAACGCCGATTGATCGAATTGGTGCATAAAAACAAAAAATAACCATCCTGCTTGTTTACCATTTATCCACTGTTTTAAGGCTCACTGAACCTAATCTTGCTGTCTCCACCTGATGACGGCAAACAGGCAGAAACCGGTAGTGGTGTGTAAGGGATGGGGGTGTGAGCAACACATCCCTTTGGTCAACCAACTTGCTGTTATTGGAATGTTGAAAAATATTCCAAACAGTTTCCAATGCTGCATTGCGCCGATTGTGAGATTTAGCCTAGTCGCCACAGGAAAGCTAAATTTCAATTTGCAAATGAGGATTTATCCTCGAAAGCGTTTACGCACATGGAGATTAATAAAAAGTGGTACTGTGAATTTCAAATTAGATTTAAACACTGAATGGATCCTTGTTACTTTTAAAAGCAAACGAAGGTGTAACAGACGACATAAAAGGATAAGAGTTTCGATACCATATACCAAAGTCAAACAGAAAATAAAGGGCAAACAATGCTTCAGCTTGGAGGCGACTGTGCGATAAGGCTGGCACAACCAATCTGTTCAATCACGTGCCCACACACATGTGGATAAGGTTAAACCCGTGGTTTTCGAACAAAAATGCATATCTGCATGTATTTCCATCACACACATAAAAGACTACACGAGGCAGAAAAGTTTCAAGTGGGAAAGTTCCTTTAGTTAACCAAATGCGTGTTCAGAATAAAGTCACATAATTTCAACTCACGGGGTCTTGTTCGGTCGGCGAGAGTTCTCTATTCAAACACTGGTTGAAGACGAAATGACAACTTTCTTCCATGGGTAGGAACAGCAGACGAGTGGCCGTGGAACCGATATTGTTAACCAAATCGTAAATGCCTGAAAAGCAGGAAAGGATTGAAGAAGAAGAAGAAGAATGACTTTATTCCGAATATAGTGACATAATCAAGCCAACATACAGATGAATAGGGGAAAGCCATCAAAATGCGAACACAGCCTCTTTGCGTTGCTTGACATGTACCCGCAGGTACATGGTACGCTGAACTTAAACTCGCTGCTTCTACCTAATAAGTAAAACAACCGGGAACCGATAGTGACGGGTAAGTTCTGTGGAACTGAGCACCGTAAGGACCTCTGTCCATTGTATTAATGTTGCTCATTTAAACACTCGGTCGACTTGGTTCGTGATAATCCTGTCTACGAGTTGGATAATCACTTGATATCTCGATATAGACCTGGTCTAACATCTTCAGCCTTACGTTGAACAGAACATGCAAACCATCGGCCTGTTAACCGTTTCATCAACGATGCAAAAGTTCTTATTTGATGGCTGTGATTAGCTCAAGGCGATGTTATGGGTCTTAGAAAAGTATTTTTTCATTAAGAGAATGAACACACGACTATCGCGTACTCCTTGATCCAATTAAACAAATAATCAATCGACGGTATTTTACTAGTTTGGTTTACTAATTTAGATTTGAAGCCGCTTCAGAGATCACCGATACCTTTGAGTCATGATGAGTTGTTAAACAAGGCATAAGCTTCTAAACAGAAGGTAAACTATTGTGGTGTTCACATCCCCATCCCTTACACACCACTACCGGTTTCTGGCTGTTTGTGGAGATAGTAAGATCAAACAAGTATAACTTTGTTTGCCACTATACCACTGTTTCAAGTTTCACTGAACCTGGTCTCACTGTTTCCACCGGATAACAACCAGAAACCGGTAGTGGTGTGTAAGTGCGAGGGATGTGAGCACCACGATATAAGGTAAACTATGTTCGTTTAAGGACCAGGAAGTCGCTTGAGTGGTTAAGAACAAAACTCGAAGAACCTTAACTTCCTTGCGTAGAAATGATAGTGCATGATAGTAAATGCCATTGTACAAAAAACGCATGAACCATAAACTGTCTATCAATATAACTACAGGTTTTGTATCGTTCTGAGGCCATCGACTGCCTGAATCTAACACCATAATATTGGAAACCAAATGGCGTTAGATAAGAACAGTCTGTAAACAAAAAGGGTTTGCGGGTTGATGTGCGAGATGTGTCAAATAATAAATACCAAATACTCGTCACCTTGATCAGCAAAGCTAAGCAAGTGGAAACCGCTTATCAGGTAGCGTTCACCTGGAAATAAAAGAAAAATTAAAAATTTCATACAAAATTTCACCACTGGACAAACTTTTAAACTAATCCACACACAGTGAGAGCAATTGAATATTAACAACATAGCTTAAACCACATTTGTTCAATAGCAACTCCGTTGAGGAAATGATACCTCAATGACCGTCGGTGAAGAGACGCTCAAATCGAGCACAAATGAACAGAAGGTATCAACAAAGAAAAATGCATAACAACAAAGCAATGATCTGATCAACAAACCGAAACTATACGAGAAATCACAAGCCTGTTCCAGGCAAAGTGCCGAACACTCGCAGACTGCACGTGGGTCAAGATATTGTCAGGTTGTGCGGGCCTAGACAGACATAGGAAACTACACTTAACATTTAAAACTTAAAACGTAGTGAGATCCCAGACTTATATCATGTCACCACAACGCCGATGATATTTATCGAAAAGGATCAATCAATCGGAACGCGATACACAGGAGGACTCTATGCGAACTCTTCTCAATCAATCACGTCATCTGAACTGGAAAGAAAATAGTTCCGCCGTGCATCTGGCGCCTAATGATGCCAGATTTCCAAAGGAGGATAGGCAATTAGCCACATCACATATACGAGAAATGCTACCGGATTATGATAAGAATGCTTAGCAAATGACCAACGAGACTCGAAAAGCTCCCGTTGAACGGCGAAGATTTCGAACCAAGGTTTGCGCCACAGGGGTAAATGACTAACGGAAAGGTCAGCAAACAGAGACACGAAGTTAAACTCTGCGGTCTCTAAAACACTCGGGTTTATCGAAACTACATATTGCACATAGACTTAAAGATGTCAGAAAAGTATACCAGTTTCAAATGGTCAATGAAGACATTCACGTATCGTGTTCCTGAAGTCATTTAGTGGATCGCAGACATTCCGTCGCCGCGCTGCATGCGAATGTTAGCGAGACTTGTTTCAATGCGACAAAACTTCGAAAGTCACTGACGTGCACGTTCGACGTTATGCCACATATGCGACTCATATCGGCGTATTTTCGTATTTTTCGTTGTTGGATGCTAGCTCTCGTGAGATTACAGCACACGACGAATAGATCACGAGTTCTAGTGGCCCCTGCAACAGGCATGCACTTGTATAATTAGCTTCCGGTGACGATATGATCTCCAATGCAAAAAAGTAAAATAAACGAAGATCACACCATCAAAAACGTTAGCAGCATATACCTTCGGATAACAGTTGTTTAAGCAACCCTTGGGCGAACAAATTTTTCGCCAACGTTAGGGCGCGCTGATCAATCGCAAACTGTGGATGAGAGAAAGAAAACATTATTCTGTGTCAGTATACAGAAACAACTTTGAGGTAATCGGCCATGGAACTTTTCGGTAAGGACAAAAGCTTCGTTAGATCAAGGATAGGAAAACAAATAGAAAGTTAAAACAGGTATCGAATTTTTTAGCGATCTCCGCTACGAACTGAATTTATTAAGTTAAATGCAAAGACTTATCAGAAATCTATATGGGATAAATGCCTGGTGAATAAATGCAAGAGCATCAGATAGGCATTTGCAAACGAGTTAGAATGAGTGCTGAACACGTTTAGGATACAGTGTAGAACTTTATAATGCAAAAGTGTGTAGGCAAAGGATAAAACCTTATTTGAAACGACCTATGGCGAAGCAGGCGGGGCGCAAACGGGGTCAATAAGGGGAATGAAGAGGACATATCCACAATCTTGCACTCGGTACTACAGCGGGTACACGTTGGTGCATGGTCTCTAATGTACACATGGTAACAGCATGAGGGTAAAATGGATCGATTTAATTCGATTGCACTTGCAATTGGAAAACTTCTTAAAGCTTACTTAGAATGTAGGTCAAAACTATACTATACTAATCTAATCATTACCAGGTCACAAGGAGATTGATTAAAAATCTATACTTATTCTGGTTTCCTCTTGATATGACGAAGCTTCTATACCACAAGAGAAACGTTGCCTAACAATGTCATAATCGATTGTATCTATGCTATTCCTGTATCATTATAACGACTCATCAAGTTGCACACTTTTGTCCATTCTTAGATTACCCCTAGTGTAGTCTACTCTATAATATAATTAGCTTTAGCAGTAAAAGGAGTTGCTTACTTCAAGATTTTCCACAAATTTAGATTAAGACGTAAATTTGATTTACCGGCGTAATTTAGAAATCTAGAACTACATGTGCAATGTGTCCCAACCACAAGCATATTACAGTCTCAGTGCCATCATCTATTTTTCCATTTTCTATCGGTTAGGCCGAAAGGCGGAGAAAGTGTGACCGAAAATGTTACCCAAAGGTTAAACGAAAACGGACGGTAACTTACTTCGCTGCCACGTGGAAAGAGATCGCGGAACGTTCTGATACCTTCAAGTTGCACTTGTGAACCATCACCAAATGGATCCCAAAATTTGTAGAAAAATAGCAAATAGCCAAAGAACAAAGTTGTTCCGTGAAGAAGCTGTAAAGCGGATGAAGGAAGTCAATGAATTGATGGCAAGTTATCAAACACAGAATATAAAGAAAGTCCGCCTAACCTGAGGTACAGCCAATGAGTATATGGCGTAGTTTGGGTCAACCATAAATATGGCCACGATGATCCCCATAGCCCTTGCGGTATTTGCCATGGCTTCGATGAAAATGCGTTCTCGTACCAAATGAGACAATTGACATATAAGCCAAAATGGTTCAGTTGCCAGTTCGAACAGACCAGAGATTGCGTAGACTAATAAACAATGAACATAGCGCCGTTGCAACAGCGGCGTTGATATATTAGTCTCGGCATATGCAGCTACCAAAGCTCCCGGGGAAGGTAGTATCCATAGCCATATGAAAAGCAGAAGCACATCGATAACCAATCCGAGGGGCAAGCTTCAAAGTAAACATGATAAATTGTAAGTGCGGGGGATGTAATCAACACACTACTTTGTATATTTACAGTTAATATTTTAAAATAAAGATATGAGATTTACTTGATTGTACCAAGATGTACCTATTCCAATATGAGCGCTCCATTTCGGTCGATTGTATTAACTTGACGAGTTTGAACTACTCGCAAGTAATAAACAATTCGAAATAGTTTAATTGAATCACGACAGAAGTAGTCAACTTTCACTCTAACAATTGCAACCGAGATTAAGCAACAGCTGCCACCACTATTTGACCGATTTCGTATTAATTGGTTTCGGCGAGACGAAAATCGCAAGACGTCATTAATATCGAACATTCGCAAACGTAATGATTATAATCCGAGTAGTTTTACCTGATTCCAATTGAACATATTCTTAATAAACAGCAGGTGTTCAACCGGGATGATAGCGACCCAGTATGGTATGAAAGCACAAGCTTGATCTGCTGCAGAGTCAGAGACTGCACGTGGGCTAAGATACTGTCAGGTTACCCAGGACTAGACAGATATAAATGGGGAAATAGAAATAGTAGTGAGACTCCAGCGTGTTTCAGCATGCAGCTCACTACCGTTGGCCAATCAATAGCGACCCAGTAGTGCCTCAAACAACCGCTTCGGTTTTCCGCTAAGGCAATTGGTATAAAATGAACAAAGCAAATAATGAAACGCTAAAGAACAAGAGAGTGAACAACTGGCGGATCATACCAACTCACATCGTCCAAGCTAAATCAATTAAGCCGGCCAGCGTGTTGGTCGAGCAACGGGAATCATCCTGGCTGGCTTCATTCTTCATCACGGAATTGCTTGATTCTCCCGCTTGACGAGAAGCAACCAATTCACCTCCACGACTGAGCGAAGCACGACGCAGGGCATCGCGCGTGATGAACATGAAAGTCGTGTAGAACAGGCCAATACGAACGTTGACCAATCCAATACTCAGTGCATCCAACCGTCGATACGCGAACCCATTAAGCAAAAAGGTCATCAGGTGAAGTCCCAATTGTAACAGGAACGTGTAGCCAATGAGTGTGAATCCGGTAGAAATGAAGCGTGAATCAGATTCCATTTTGGACTTGATAGGCGAATCCTCTGTCGGTGATGGATGTGACTCAGTAGAATTCTCATCGACCAGATCAAATTTCTGGCAAGCGGGCAAACATCGACGAGTAATATTTGAGATAGACATAAAGTAGCTTTTTAATCCCGAAGATGAGGTTTTCTGACATCTTGATGATCTGGATAGAATTTAAAAAACAGTTAATTAATATGTACACAAAGCTGATTGAGGATACTTTATTTTATAGATGATCAAACTCACGCTACGTTAGAACTAGGATTTTGTAATTCATAGTATGAGTAGCAAAACCACGCAACGCAAATTTCGAATTAAGGTATTATATCAGGATATAAAACAGCTCTCAACGCATGAGACTGATACGACAAACCATTCACGCAAACCAGTTGAAGAGACAAACCAAGTTCAATGGTGTAGGTAGCACGTTGAACACGATTAGTAAATGAATTGCATAGTGGTGTTTGTGCATTATATAGTCGAGATTTTGCATACGGAAATCCCGGTTCAAAAAATCCGTATTTGGATGCATTTCTATCACACAGGCCCTACGACCGGTTTCGTGCTGTTCGCACTCAGCAAGTAGGGAATAACGACCAGTATCCACATGCCTTGAAACAGTGGAGAAATGGTAAACAAAGATCGCACGTGTAAGCCTCTGTTGGATGAAGCTGGCAGGACCAACTTGTTCAAGCACCTGCCCACACACATGGAGATAAGTTAAACCCTTTGGGTTGAACGAAAATTCCTATTGTTTCCACATGTTAGTATCATGTTTCCTCCAATTTTAGCCAACAGATCCGGTGTTTCGTCCCCATTTCATCAGCACTAAGTGGTACAACGGAAAAGGTTTCCATTCACTGAGAATGGGGGCTTAAACGCATTTTTCTAAATATGCTACCGTGTTTTAGTTTTACTCTTGGCGAATTCGTTTTAAAGTTCCGGTTTTGATAATGAAGCACCACGACTACTGTTAGTAGTACATTCACCTGAAATATTTCGCTTCGTTAAGTCGAATGCGACAAAAGTGGATTTTACTAATATCCTTTGGTGCTCATATCGCTCTCACAAACTGCCTAATTTGACTAAATACGGTGATACATGACCAGTTCCGGAAAGTGTTCCAACGTACACACATGAAAAGAAAAAATCCAATTTGGATTTAAATAGCATTACGATGGATGATTAAATTTAAAATTCTTCAAGCACACACACACCATTCACAACTTATAATCACTGGCATTGGGCGGATGTTCAGCTAAGCTACTGCAAACACACAATCGTGGGCGAATTGTGTTCTGTTCCAGAATTGAAAACTCGGTTCAACAAAAGTGGAAAATCGATGCGTGAAATTTCATCAGTCCTGGCATCTGGAGAGACATTCATGAAGACTTAATCGCGATCGGTCAAACAGTGGACGGTAGCTCAGGCCGTAAGGCATGAGACTACAATGTGAAGGTCCTAGGTTCGAGTCAGACCCGAGACAGGATATGCACTGCTGATGAGCTCTAATAAGAGCGAAACTCGAGTACAGTGCTTCCAATGTGGACCGTTGTGATAAGCTTTGTGAATATTTCGAAAGACCTGGTACTGATGAGTAGACACAAAAACAGTCATGGCATCTGTTTGACAAAACTAAAGTATGAATTGCAACTGTTCAATTGCCCGGCTAAAGATCACCGTATCAATAGGAAGCGAAATTGGATGGTCGTAATTAGAAAGTGGCATAGCAAACGAGCTCAAAGTAACGCGGATCCAGCAGAGGCAATAATGGATAATTATCAACGGGACATTAAGTAGGAGAAAACCAAGCAGTAAACTGTTTCATGGGAAACCACATGCAGGAAATATGTGCACGTACATTGGATCTGAGTGTTCACTTGAATGTTGATCATTTGACATTCTCCAAGAAAAAGCTTCAACGAAACTGAAATATGGAGACCAAACGGTTGTTAAGTGGTACGACAGATAGTGATAATCTAAATGTTGCTCAATTGGGAAAAAATCAAAGATCCGCTGAGAAATCCGCGAAAAACCCGACGCGTAAATCGATTAGGTGGCGTACGATGAATGACAAATTCCAAAGGAGCCAAGAGTTAACAAACGAAACGATTGTATGCCAATGAAGAAGCAGATAAACTAAGCGTTCGTATCGTGAAAACCCTGAGACGGGCATAAACCAAATTCAGAAGAGCTAATACAACAAATTTTGCTTAACTATATCGAAATCAATTTAAATCGATTTCCGGAGGTATAAACGGTTTAGCGAAGCAAAGTTTGACGAAAAGAAATGAGAAATTATGCTTGAATTTGTAATACTCGATATAAACGATGTAACGGTTTTCTTTGGCAAGGTGATGCACGCTTTTTTCAATTTTCCATTCAATAATGAAGTGAATAAAAAGTTGTGTTTATCGTTTCGTATTCAATGTTTATTGCGTACAGAAAGCTACATTGAAACATACACTGGTCTTGATTACAAAGATAATGATAAACATCACAGAACAAAGGAGAGGAAGAATTGGCAACAAGTAGGGCTGTGAGGGTTTTTGCTTGTTCTGAAAATGTCAATCCTATGCATGCTTCAACGTTGGAGCAACCGGTCGAAGGGTAGGTTGACTTTGTTCATTTTCCTGGTAATTCAAAATCGTTTCCAACACGCGGATGTATTTGATGCTCAAACGAAGAATCTCGTGTTTGCTGAGCTTTTTGTCCGGTGGATAAGTCGGAAGCAAGACGCGCAAATCGGAAAACGCTCGGTTGACATTCTGCTGGCGCTGACGTTCCCTTGTGTCACGCGTGAATTCATCCCAATTCATCCCGGTCGATGATGCTTTAGAAACGCACCGCCGAGAAGTGTGAAATTTGCCATTGTATTTTCGGATGCGTTTTCCGCAATTTGACACATGGCGTTCACATTTGGGTGAATCTGCGGGTTTGCTAACCATAGTCTCGTCAAACATGCTCACTGTTTTGAGAAAATAATCATTGTTAGCGTAGCGGCGAGAGGTGATGGGAACAAACAAGCAAACATGTGAAAAGAACCAATGAAATGCCAGCTCGACGGGAAGTAGACTTGAAGATTTACGAGCTCCCTTCGTGAGAGCTAGCGAATATTCGGTTCATCACCCATGAGCATAATTAAAGGCGACTGCGAGTGAAAGATAACGCTGAGCAGTTAGCGAGACAATTCAAACCACCACTGCACATACGCACACACAAACACAAATGAAAATAAATCTACGGAAAATATCAGATTATTGTCCCTCTGAGGACAATTATTATTCGAGATAGATATGGAGAAAAAGTTTCATATTTTACTTGATAATAATAACTTCAAGATAACAAAGATAGCTAATGAAAGCACGCCGCATGCTTTAAATAATAAATGCTGGGAAAAATGAACAGAAAAACGGATACATGTTAGGAGCATGGGATTGACGCTTCAGATTTGAGGAACACCAATGTGATCACCGATTTCCAGCCTAATTGCCGAAGTAGTCATGCAACGTTTGGAACAGATCGCTCCACCAATATTACGGCCGAGGTTATGGATCCGCTATGCGGACGACAAATTTGTGATCATGAAGAGGAGTGAACTAGAGGAATAACATCGACTACTGATTTGTGTATTCAGGGGAATCCAATTTACCAGAGAAACTGAAGTTAACGGCCTGCTGGACTCGAATTCCTGGACGTTAAGGTGTGACGAACAAGCGAAGGAAAATTGGAGACGAGTGTCTGCAGGAAGAATACGCACACGGATCAAATCTTGGAATTCCACAGCAAGCACCCGACCAGCCATAAACGTAGCTGCGTTAGAACCCTATTCAAAAGAGCAGCAACACATTGCAGCACGCCGGAACTAACAAGACAAGAAGAATACCTGTTCAAAGTGTTCCAGAAGAATGAATACCCAAGAAGCTTCGTACTATGCAACAAGTTCAATCGTACCCAGCAAAGAAACGAGGATGAAAACAGAGTTAGACGCGCTCTTCCGTATGTGAAGAATATATAAAAAAGCGCAGCTCGAGTCCTTCGGCCATTTGGAATAGAGGTCGCGCACAAACCCGTGTCAACATTACGCAACCACTTCAACAATATGAAAGACAAAGTGACAAAGGAAGAACAATTGAATATTGGCTGCAAGATTACGTGCAGAGTTTACGAGAAGAACTACAACGAGCAAACCCGTCGTAAGCTGAGCACAAGACTACATGAACACCGGTTAGCCGTACGAAGACACGACCCAAGGTCATTGATTCCAATACATGTTGATCAATTTGGGCACTAATTCGATTGGGACAACGCTAACATTTTAGCAAAAGAAAACAACCAACGAACGCGAGATTTAATTGAAGCGTACCACTCAACAACGATATCAATTAACCAGCACGTCTAATTGGCTATAGAAAATGGACCAATAAAAACTCGATGGAGAAGAATGCAAAAAAATGAATTCCCCTAACAACCGGGAGTGATGGCGAACGGACAGACGGACCTTATAAAAACCAATGCATACCAATTGCAAGTCACTTCGAAAGAAGTTTTGCTGATGATGCCATCTAGCTTGATGACGAAACGTCCAACAACAACTACACAAGCTGGGCGAACACCATCTGAACAACATCCTTATCCTGAGCTGCTTGCTCTATACTGTTCAGAATGAATGAAAACAGAATCAAAATGACAATAGACCAGCGAGTCTAAATAAGAATCGCATGTTGTGTAACTAAAAGAGAATGTGTTACTTTTTCTAAATACGGGAAAATCATTATTAATAATCGCCGAAAAAGATCAATAACCTACCTCGAAAAATTTACGACCTGGCACCGGGCGTCATTCTAGTTTTTACAAAAACAGATCGAGCGATTAACTGTCACTGAAATAAAAACACGAGACATGAAGCTTGTTATACGTATAACAAAAACGAAATATCGACCAATTAAAAATGATTAATTGAAGAATAGCGATGAAGTAGTGATTCAAAAATGCATTAAAATTAATTTTATTCCAAAGGTCCATACTCACTTTTTCTCAACGCAATGAGAGTGAATGCAAACCTATAAATGGAATCTTCGAGAGCATACTCGGCGGGAACAAGCTTCTTTGAGTTTTATGTTATGCGCCTTTCAAATCACGTGCTAAGAATTTAACAGCCAATTCCATTTCCCAAATCTGCCCAGCTGCTGCTAATATCATTGTGGGGCTTGAGTGTTTGTGCTATATATATATATCATGCATATATCATGCTGGCTTCAACTAAAATTAACGCAAAAAACTGTCCAACATTCAATCCCGCAAAGCAATACTGTCCTTACCGAAGTGGAACAGATACTTCCTTTTAAACTCAAGCTTAAATCACGTCCTGGAGGCGCTTAAGTCTAGTAAATGCCAGTTTGGCCATAGCAATTCTGGACGTGATTTCATTCTCTACCCCACCATCAGCGACCACCAAACTTCATAGGTATTTGAACTGCTCAACGTGCTCGCGAACCAGATCATTTATAACAATATTTGGCATATCACCTGACCAGTCCTGAAGGAGCACTCTACACTTACTTGGTGGAAAGAATAGCCCATACTTAGATGCATCCATTGCCATCAAATCCTAGGCCTGTTGGGTCTTCGCCTAGTTAGGTAATACTATGAGCACAATCAGGCTCCATAACACATCCACCTGGAAAGCGCTCAACGCCACCCGTGGAGAAACTAGTAAGAGCACTCCGGAGGACGTCCTCGATGGCAAAGTTGAACAAGAACGTGAAGAATGGGCAGAGTTGTCTTACACCTGTGGTAGTGTTGAATGGCATAGAAATGCTACTGTACGCTCTTACCATCCCTATCGAGTGAGCGTATAAGTCCGTTAGAATAGCGACGTAATTCGGTGGGATTCCATTGCGAAATAAGCAATTCCATAGGGCGGTTCTGTCAACCGAGCCAAAGGCGGCTTCAATTTCCAGAAACACTACTATTGTTGGCCCCTGGTAGAGGTGTCGGTGTTTTAGTAACTGATGCAGAGCAAAGATCTGGTCTACACATCTGCGCCATGGCCGACATCCAACTTGATCTTCGCGAGAAGTGTACTCCCGATTTGGACTAAGTCTGCGAAGAAGGAAGGCAATCAGTATCTTAGCTACTACTTGGACAAGAGTTCATGATCCCTCTACGATAATCGAAATGACTGCACCAAATATTTCCAATAGGTACTATTTGCGCTGCTCAGGTGACTCTTTTGCTTCCTCCTCAGATCAAGCGCGCATAGGTACAGTTCTGAGTTCACGTACAGAAAAATCACTTTTAGACTGGATTCCCGTCAATAGCAGGATGTGTGCCGTCCGAGTAGCTACTTCTATTAACACTACTTCCCGAAATCAAAGTAAGCGATGCTTGTTCGTAGTAGCCACTTATGCTCCGACTAATAGTAGCACTGATGACAGCAAAGTTGATTTCTACGACCAACTCTGCGCACTCTTACGACGCGCAAAGAGTTCTGATATCATTATTCTTGCTGGGGATATGAATGCTCAACTTGGTCGCCTAAATGTTACTGAGTCACAACTCGGTGTTTCATTCAGTCTCGATGCTCAGCTGATAGACAATGGTGAACGCTTTCTTTACATATGTGCACAGCACATACTATTTAATACTAGCACTTCGTATAGGCATAAAAAGTGGCGGTGTGCAACTTGGTGTTCGCCTAACGATGGACTATCTCGCCATAACATCTAGATGGAGAGGCTGCATTGAGGACTGTCGCTCCTTTTGGAACACCAGTGTAGATTCTGATCACGCGCTCCTTCGATCGAGATTTATAGTGAAATTCTCTGGTCCAAAGACAGTCAGCTCTAAGCGTATAGTTTTCGAGAAGATTTCGGAACCTAAAATTCAGCAAGCCTATCGCGGCGGTTTGGTAGATAATATTCCCATTGTAGTGTCCGAAAATATCTCACAGTAGTGGAATTCGATTGCTATCGTAATGCACGATGCCGCGGAGTCGGCATGTGGCAGTTCCATCTATCATCATCATCATCATGAAGCACAAGTCTGGAGCCAGACAAAGTGCCAAGCAATATGAAGCAGGAAAAGCAGATAAGCAAGCGCGTGGAAAAGGGAAAGCAGGCAAGCGGAATACGCAAAAGCAAATGCACAAAAAAGCAGCTTGTTTTTGTAGTTTCACTGCATGCGATTTTTTGGTTTTTTTGTTTTGTTTTTGTTTTTATGTAAAATAATACCGAATAAAAAATTATGACACATAATAAAATACACTGGCGCCACTGACTTCGGTTTGTAGCCATATCGCGTAAGGTTTCCAGCCAACTATTAGGTGGAGCTTTTGGACCCCACCCAGGCAAACGAATAAGCCCAACTGAGCCTAGCGCTACGGTGAGTTTCTTCATCCCAACGCGCCACGTCATGGACTGGCCACCCGATCTTTGCTCCCAGCTTCTGTCAGGCTCTGCGAATAAGACGCGGTACGACAAACGGTGAGTAGGCATTCTTAATACATGTCCCAACCATCGCAAGCGAGCAAGCATCAGCATTTCTCTCAGTCCGTGGCCACCTGGTCCTAACACCCGCTTGCAGACATCTATATTTGTAACACGATGCTGCCACCGAATGCGAGCAATTCTACGCAGGCAACGGGTATCAAAAACAGAAAGCCGACGGACATCTTCCGCTCGGATAGACCAGGTTTCGCAGCCATAAAGGAGTGTAGCACGCACCACTGCGTTGTACACTCGGCCTTTAGTATGGAGTGAAACATCGCGTCGACGCCACAGTGGCGAAGGTTAGCAAACGCTGCACCCGCTTTGCGAACACGATGTGAGATCTCGTCCTCGACACAACCTCCAGCGGAGATACAACTGCCAAGGTAAACAAAGCTGTCGACCAATTCAAGATTGACATCGCACACAGTTAGGTTTGGAAGAGAGCCGCTCCAATCCTGGGTAAGTGTTTTACACTTGTTATGCGCAAAGCACATGCCATACCTTGAAGCTTCAAGTGCCAGGCGGTCCAGGGCTTGTTGCATTATATGAGGGTCATCTCCCAGAAGTGCGATGTCATCGGCATACTCTAGTTCCATCTATAGCAGAAAGTCCCACTGGATCTCTTAGGTTACCCTTATATTACTGGAAGAAAAGCGAAGGATTCCTTCTGGTTAGCAATATAATGCAGAATGAAGACTCGCAAGAAATAATCTCAAGTGTAGCATTCGATCAGATAGGGAAGCGTGGTGGGGAAATGGAGGTAGTGAGCAATTCGGGTAACGTCCGAAAACTGTTTCAGCTAATTCGATCTACAGGTTCTAAAAACATTTAAGTTAGCGAGACAATCACAGAGAACGACGGTGCCTTAATCGGAAACAAATAGCACCGCTTGGCTCGTTTGGCGAAGCATTTTCATGAGCAATTTTGCTGTCCAGCAGCAGATGGTCCATTCCCTTCTATTTTTGGTGGTGAACCCGTGTCAATTGATTTAACGCGTCCACACGAAACAGAAATCAAGTTCGGTATTGAATCAATGAAAAGATTCAAGGCAGCTGGACCGGCCTAGGTTCTGTTCAAGGAGGGTGGTGATATTCTATTAAGCACACTAGTTGACCTTTTCCGTCAGATATGGGACACGGAAACTTTTCCCCAGTGTTGGAGATAATCTATAATCATACATATTTTGAAACAAGGTGTGCGTACTTCATTCTCTAACCACAGAGAATAAGCCTTACGCTCATCATTACCCGGCTTCTTGCTTCAGTATGTCTTCGGTGCCTAACATTACAAAGGGAATCACATATTCGTGAAAGCAAGCAGGATTTAGTCACGGTAGAGGATGTGACGATCACATATTTACTCTTCGGCAAGCTCTAGAACATCGCTTATAGGCAGTCCACTGTAGCGATCTTTCTTGATTTTAAGGGTGATTTTGACTCGATCAATAATACCTTATAACTGAAAGGTGTCCCGCAATAGTAGTAAGTTAACATATTTCGGGCGCTTTATACCTGTAGTTCTGGACGCGTTCTGATGTACAATAGCCTGTCAGCCACCTTTCCTACTGTTAGTGGTGTCCGTGCACGGATGTGCAATCGTGCAACATTTCTGTGCTGGGCGGCTAACATCGTGCTAAATTGATTGGCTAACGGTAGTGAGCTGCATGCTGAAACAGTCTGGAGTCTCACTACCATTTCCTGTTCTTTTTTCTTAATATTTGACTAGGTCTGGGCAACCTGACAGTATCTTAGCCCACGTGCAGTCTCTGACTGTACGGCACTTTGCCTGGATCAGGCTTGTGCTTTCATACATACATACATACATACATACATACATACATACATACATACAGTGGTGTCCGACAAGGGTGTCAAATTTCTCCATGTCTGTTCAAGTTTGTAAATGGTTCTATAATGGATGCATGTAATGCAGGCGTACCGACACCGACGATGCAGTTCTACTCTTCGATTCCTATAAGGATATTCAGTCTACTTTAGACCGACTATGTAGTATCATACCATCAAACGGTATGAGCTCTGCACCTTCCAAGTGCAAAGTTCTGTTGCAGGATATTGATCCGATTGAAACACCGCTAAGCCTCAATAACAAGGAACTTGCGACTGTATACTGCTTTACCTATTTGGGTAGTTGCATTATTAGCAACGCTTGTTTAAATAAGGAGATCTCAGCTCGTGTTTTCAGAGCTACGGTAGCTTTTCGTAACTTGGGTCATCTGTCGTGTTAAACAGGTTTGTCTCTAAAGCTCAAAAAATCTATAATGCTCTAGTAGGCGCGGTTTTACTGTACGAATGTGAAGCCTCGACACTGAGAACGGAAGAAATAAGACGTCTACAGGTCTTTGACAATTGCTGTCTCCGCACCATCGCTTTTGTTACTGTATGAAAGCATACGCCTGATCCAGGCAAAGTGCCGTACAGTCAGAGACTGCACGTGGACTAAGATACTGTCAGGTTGCCCGGGCCTAGACAGATATGCGCGATCTCCTTTGTTGAGCTATAAGTCCTCCTCTATTTGCCCTAATTTGTTTCGAGGGGGCGTTTGAAGTCTCATTGTCATTTCTATTTTCTTTCTCATATCTGTCTAGACCTGGGCAACCTAGCAGTATATTAGCCCATGTGCGATCTGCGACTGTGCGGCACTTCGCCTGGAACAAGCTTGTTTTCATACATACAAATGGTTTGGTTTTTCGCGTTCGAAAGGGAGTCTTATATGTATGTATGTATGTATGAAATCACAAGCATGATCCAGGCAAAGTGCCGCACAGCAAAGGACTGCACGTGGGCTAAGATACTGTCAGGCTGCCCAGGCCTAGACAGATATGAGGAAGAAAAAAGAACAGGAAATGAGGGAGTCTTGTGCTGGCTGAGGGTAGACGAGACCACAGACCTAGCTACTTCAGAAAAGGTTTTGGGCTTCGGAGTGAGACGTTGCGGAGAACACTGACGTTGCTCGAGACGCAATCGCTCCTCAACCAAAGTTTCAACGGAATTCATGCAATCTGCAATTAGCTATTTAAGCCATCAATGGGCTGCATAGACATCAATGTCCGATGGCGACCATCTAAAGCCTTTGGGATGCTCCCAACGCAGGCACACGTCGCACTCCATACCTTTGGATTTGGGTGGGATTTAGGTATAGTCGTAACAACGGACTTCAAATGGGTTGCGCAGTGTGCCTCAGCTGCATAACGAGCAAGTCATGGATTCATGGATGTCGAAGACAGGCACTTGTTGGAGAATAGGCAGCGCGTGATCATCACGTCCTAGAGCAGGCTCAGCAGAGATTCAAAAAGCACGTCAAAGGACTTTGGTTGATAAACTATGAAGACCGCCTCTAGCAACTCAACGTGTTCCTGAGGAGTTACCGTCGCATCCAAAAGGATCTGATACTGGTTTTCCAGATCCTTAAGGAGAACAAACGCCCGCGCCATGGACTGCTTTTGATGGCCCCCAGTTCCGGAAACCAGGGACATGTATCAAGGTGGCTCATCAGCCCAGTCGGTTAAAGTGCCGTCATTTTTTCCCCGTCAGTACTCAGCGTGTTTGGAATGATCCACCGTCTTTTTTCGTAACCTCTCCATCACTGTCCATTGTTAAAGAACGACTTACCACAACAGTTTTCTAGAAATGTGGTGAAGGAGAGTAAGATCTCAATTCCGAGCAGTATTATTATTATTACACAAGTCTTTACAGACGATGTGCCAACAAGTATACCATGAAGAGGGTACATGATGAAAGAAAAATGTAGGTTCCATGGTTCTTGTTGAAGGCGACATACTACCCGGTTGCCAAGGCCGAAGTAGGGGGTTGGCTTAGGGGACCCCACCCGGAGCCTTTGACTCAAAAGTCTACCCGCAAGGCAGCGGTTTTTTTCCTTCATGAGAGCCGGTGACCATTTTGAGGGTTCTTGCGCCTCTCTTGAAGTGCCTCGGCGATTGTTCGAGTACGCCTCTCTAGCCTTTGCACGACCAGGTGCAACCTGCAAGGCAGCAAGGATTTTTCCTCAGGGTTCACTCCCGAAGCCTTTCCCGCAATCGGGTATGCCGCAAGGCAGCGGAGGTTTGAATAAGGGTTTTCCTTCCCTTAGATGGCCTGCCCTCCCAGGCTGACGAGCTCCATCTACCCGGAGCAAACTGGTTTTGAGGCGCCAGTCATCCGCCTTCGCCCCTTCTCCTGTCAGTAGAAGCAGTTCCGCCACGTGCAGGCCAGGAGCTGGGATTTGGTTGCCAGAGGCTGTTTGGGACGCACGCCATATGGGAGCATTTTATAGACAGTAGGAGCTCATCCCCACTGCCGCCTCCGGCTGTGACAACCTTGGAACCAAAGGCATGTTATGATGCATTCAAGGAAGCTGTCATGTTGACTTCGCTCTATTCGTTCACAATAATTGCTTGAATGCAAGTTTGATTCAAGGTGTAGGTACCTCATCCCAGTGTGTGACTAAGATTTTATAGGTTCAGTAGCTTTGTATGTCCCACCCATGCCCATTATCTTAGAATTTTTACTATATCATGGTTGTACGGTAGTTAAGCACCTGGTACTTGTTGACAGTGTAATGCTGTCCATGATAATGATGATGATGAATACAGCCTGCTCTGAGCCGCTGACCGCATGAAGCGTTATGCCGTGACATAAGCTTTTAACCTGGCAAGTGTCAAATGCTTACCCAGAAGTAGAGCGAATCTCTCTTAAAATTCTTTATCTACTGTTTCAATCCAGGAACAACTGATAGCTTCGTTTAACTTGGTGGTTGTATTTCTGCTGTCAGTTGTATTGAGAACCAGATCTCGCAGCCAGTGCACAAGGCAGATGTAACATTGGCCAATCCTCTTCATGTAGGACAAAGATGCAATTCCCCTCATACTACAACGCAGTCGTGTTTGCTCTACAAACTCGTGGTTGCGAAATCGAATCGATTTTAGCCGAATTTCTACATTTGACTTTTGTTGAAGAATTACGCGCGTTTGATGGCAGAAATGTAGATGTCTGCTCGTTTTCAACGGTACTGAGGTGCATGCGGAAACACGCCTAAACTCACTAAGATTTTTTCATTTCTTATATCTGCCTAGGCCTGCGAAACCTGACAGTGTCTTAATCCAGGTGCAGTCTATTACGGTGAGACACTTTGCTTTGTTCCAGGCCTGTGATTTTATACCTGTTTCAGAGATACAAGGCGGTCGGGTGAAGACTTGGCTATCAACTGTGTGGATCTAGATGACCGAGGACGTGTGCCGTCAACGGCGTTCGAAGATGGGAACGTGATTTGATAACAAAGTACAACGATCTCGCCAACGACTGACGCGTGTTGGCTGGCTTGATTAGAGTCATCAATGAAGCGGACTAATCCCCTGGCTTAACCAGCTAAACATCACAATCATGGAGCATGTGTCTGAAGCCGGGCTACGTGACAAGAAACATGAAGCAGGAAAAGCATATAAGCAAACGCATAAAGAGGAGGCGAGCGTATGGAACATTCAAATGCCGTAAAAAGCAGCATGTTTAATGTATTTTATGCGTGCGGTTTTTATACTTCATGGTTATCATCATCATGGACTACTTCAACAAACTTCGCCCTAAAAGCCGCTGGATTACCGATCTAGGCCACTTCCACCAACTCGACGCAGCGAACTCATGGGATTTCTTAATGTTTGACCATATTAACATTGCATGGACCACGTTTCTAAATCAGTGGCACGCGCTGCAACGTCTTGCGAGCCACGAAAATCCCATCCGTCGAAAGAATCCCGGATCACTCCTTCGCGGCCGAACACGGAAAGCCATAGCACAGCGAAACTTGGCATGGCGGTGTTAGCGGACAGGGCGAAATCGAACTGGCTGGGAAATTTATATGTCATTGCGAAATTATTGTATATATCTCAGCCGCCAAGAAAAATGTCGATATGAAATGCACATCTCTAACAAGTTTTTGGACAACCCCAAAAGTTTATTCCAATTTGTCAATCAGAGACGCGTAGTTAACCTTTTGTCTACGGTAATTGGTTTACGTATTTTATGATATTTTTGTGTTATTCTGTTTAATTATGGCATAAATAAAACACATGAATAATTTTCATGGATCACATGCCAGACGCTGCCGTACAAGTGCACTCCGGTGGTGACTGAACGTACCGTCGGGATCTACTGAGCAATCGACTGCTTGTTTGAGGTGGTAACTAGAGTTACCGTCAGTAGACAAAGGGTTAACGTTGGAATTCCATCCCTAGTCAGCGCAAACGGTCTCACCTCAACGGCCTCGGAAGTTGCAAACCTGTTGTATGAACACTACACCCCAAATTTCAACCCTATCTATCCTACGAACTCCTCCCATTTTTCTTCTCCCTCACATGATGTACAAAAAATGAAAGGTTTACCCCTGATGCAGTCCACAAAAAGATTTCATGTCTACGGCAATACTCCTCAACAGGACTCGATGGCATCCAACCTAAGATCCTGAATCCGTCCTCTCTGAGTTGGGGCGAATCTGTTATCATACCTATATTTAAAAAAGGTGTGCGAAGCTCATACTCTAATCATCGTGGGATAAGTCTCACTCCCATCATTACGAGATTATTAGCGTCCATATGTCTTCGAAGATTAACATCGCATAGGGAATCACAGATCCGAGAGCAGCAAGCTGGCTTCCGGCCTGGCAGAGGATGTGTCGATCACACTTTTACTTTTCGACGGATCTTAGAACTGCGGCACACTTATCGACAGCCGAAAATAGCCATCTTTTTAGACTTCAAAGGAGCATTTGATTCAGTCGATCGAAATGTCCTGTTTAACTACTTGCTGTGCAAAGGCGTTCCGCAAAAGTATTTCAACATACTACGTGCACTTTATGCTCATACATCCGGATGCGTTAGGGTTTACAACGAAGTCTCATCCAAATTCCACACCACAAGTGGCGTCCGATAAGGATGCCCGATTTCTCCGTTTTTGTTCAATTTTGTAATTGATGCAATTATGGAGTTGTGCAACTATGGTGCCCCAGCTTTCGGAGTTCACATAATGCCAGGCGTCAAGCTTCTCGACTTGGATTATGCTGATGATATAGTTCTGCTCTTCGACTAGTACACAGATGCACAGGCGATACTGAACAAGCTATCTAGTATTGTGCCCGCATTTGGAATGCGTTTTGCACCCACTAAGTGCAGCGTTCTGCTGCAGGACATCGACATATCGAACAGCACTTTATTACTTGACAATCAGGCTCTTGAAATTGTAGATCGTTTTACGTATCTCGGTAGTTGTATCAATAATTCTGCATCGTTAGATGACGAGGTCTCGGCACGCATTTCTAAAGCGACCGTAGCATTCCGCAACCTAGGTCACCTCTGGCGTCAGAAAGGACTATCTCTGTTACTCAAGGGTAGAGTCTATAAAGCGACAGTTCGGGCTGTGTTACTATATGGGTGCGAAACCTGGACCCTACGTAAAGAACACATTCAGCGTCTCCAAGTATTTGACAACCGGTGTCTCCGCGGCATTCTAGGAGTTAGCTGTTACAATTGTATGTGCACCGATGCTCTCCGAAATAAGTTGTTGGGTAGTAATGTTGATATAAGGAAGCAGATCAACCTGCATAGGTTACGCTGGCTAAGTCACGTTTTACGGATGCCGGACCACCGACTTCCGAAACAGATTCTTTTTGCGACGCCACATCCTGATTGGCGTAAATCTCGAGACCAAACCGTCACATGGCATAGGCAGTTAAAAACCCTTACTAGTAACCTTTTCAAAGTAGGCGCAGCGCGTCTTCCAGGCTGGTTTCCCCGCGATCAGATATCGCAGTGATTAGTTACGCTTCAGGATATGTCCCGAAACCGTGTTCAATGGCGGACTTGCACTAAGCATATTCTTGGACTGTATGCTTAACCTTGTATGTTGTCAAGCGGAGTGACGAGAAAAGCTTGTTCTGATGCATGACAATGAAAGCAGCAAGGAAGCTGCCGTGCAGATGTCGCTCTACTCGTTCACGAAACTTGTTTGAATGCATGTTCCATTCGAGGTGTAGGCTCCTCTCCCCAGTTTGTTTGTGCTTACTCTTCTATAGAAGCCGTAGCAATTAAAGTCCCACCCTTCCCCATCTTTTAGGATTTTACTTTTTCATGGTTGTATGGCAGTTAAGCATTCGGTACGTGCTACCGGTGTATTGCTGTCTTTGATGATGATGATAAGATCCTGAAAGTAGCCGCATTTAACATATTTCAGCTACTTACCACGTATTTTCAACGTTGCAGGGACTCCGCTACCGCCCCCAAGCTTGGAAAGAAGTTGTTATCACTCCTGTTTTTAAAGGCGGCATCCGGTCGGAACACGCACATTCTCGCCCCATTGTGCTTTTGTCAGTCATTTCTAAAGACATGGAGAGCATAATCTCTGACCACCTTGTCCCACATTTTGAAACTATTTGACTTTAATCACACAGCACGGCTTTCGCACCAAGCGTTCATTCACTTCCAACTTGCACGGGATGACTGGACGAAATTCGTCAATGAAATCATTGGTGTGGACGCAATATTTCTGGATTTCTCAAAAGCATTCGACCGTGTCGATCATGAAATTCTTTTGCTTAAACTCGATTCCTGTGGTGTGGGCTCATCATTACTGTCCTGGATGAAGTACTTTATTCGCGACCACTCCCTCTGTGTTTCTGTGCGTGATTGCTATTCAGCGCGCTTTCCAATCAAGTGCGGTCTGCCACAAGGCTCCGTTCTTGGTCTCCGACTCTTCATCATTTTCATCAATGACATTGGCCAGAACATTGAATCGCTGTTCCTCCTGTTTGCGGACGATGTCAAACTCTGGCGCTCACTCAAATCGTCAAATGATTCACATGCCTTACAAGATGACTTAGATCGTTGACACAGCTGGTCTTTAAAGAATCGCCATCCCATTCAACAGCGTTCCCCCATTCGACATTCTGATCCTGTCGCTTACAATTAGGGTACAGCAGTACTTCAGAGTGTTTGACAAGAAAAGGATCTTGGTATCATCATCCAGCAGGATTTCGGTTGCACCACACAATACGAAAAAGCCGCAGCTGCAGCCAACCGCAACGTTGGCTTACTTCGCGTCGCTTTCGGCAGGTTCGACCGGTTTCTCTGCTGAATGTCTACATCCGTCCACCAAGGAATACGCTGTACATGGTTGGCAGCATTGACTATGCATAGATTTTGTCCCTCTTTGAAAAAGCCCAGCGACGTGCGACAAAGCTTGTCCGTGGATAACAACATGTCTTGCGAGAAAAGGTTACGCAGTTTAGATATATTCTCCGTTACCTACCGTCTTCACCGCGGTGACATGTTAATTACCCACCGGATCTTGACTGACCTCTCCCATCCATGCAACTCCATATTCGTTTCCTCTCCAAGCACTAACCTACGAGGACATGAGCTCAAACAGTTACATAAACAGAGCAGGCTTGAATGTCGACACAGCTTTTTCTCTGTGAGAGTTTGCAGTCAGTGGCACACTCTCCAAGGCACACTTTTTGAAGCCGCTTCTTTCGGTTTTTCAAAGGTCTCATCGATTCCCACCTCCATGGAATCTCCCACTTCCAAGAGACATGTACCTCGTGAACACACGGTGTTCGTCGCAACGGTAAGTTGTCTTTCTGTGTCATTTGCATTTTCGTCATAACCCAGATAACACTGCCGGTTTTATTGCTCTTCCAGATACCAGTATCGGAAGTCCGAACGCACGCGATTTCAACTGAACCTGTTCCGGAGGATGTGGTGAGTAGCTGTATCCCGGGTTGACGCCTTATCTGTCCAAATTCAACAAAAATCTATTGATAGTGCAGGCTAAACGCGAGTGTGGCCCGTTATAAGGCCTTGGAACCTCAAACATTTCTTTCTTTGCTTTTACGACCTACCGCTAACTCTACCCTGTGGTTTGCACAAGCTCTTAGCTTCTTATACCGTAATAAGCTCTTGAACTATTGAATCAGCAACCGAATAATTCAATACCATGCAACCAAGCGAAGCCCAGTGCTCCGCAACAGGAGGATCTGGATTCCTTGTCTGCTGTTGATGCCAGCCAAAGCGAAAAGTCCCCATCCAACGATGGATCAATGGCCAGTGGCATTGGCTGTGCCAGTTATTTCGGTGTTGCTTTGTTGGCACACTGTGGCAGTTGCCGCAGAGCGTATCACCTTGACTGTCATCTGCCGCGCTTGTCTGTCATGTCCCTAGGGGCTAGCTGGGTCTGTGGCTTGTGTGAAGATCACGACGCTGCCACGACAGCTCACGTGGCCCAATCAGATGGGACTGGACTTTCACAAGTCGATTTTCTGGTGGGTTTTTAAATGTTGTGTTCATACGTGGTTGTTTTCCAATTTTAAATTTGTGCCGCTAGGCCTTGTTCATTCTTTCACTCGAATTCAAGCACGGGTGTGCAATCGTGTAGCATTTATGTGCTGTGCGGATAGCATCGTGCTAAATTGATTGGCCACCGGGCGTGAGCTACAAGCTGAAACACGCTGGAGTCGCACTACCATTTCTCTTCTATTTTATTTCTATTTCTTCCTCATATCTGTCTAGGCTTGGGCAACCTGACAGTATCTCAGCCCACGTGCAGTCTCTGACTGTGCGGCACTTTGCCTAGATCAGGCTTGTGCTTTCACATCATATGCAACCATGAAAAAAACCTAAAGGATGTGAAAGAGCGGGACTTACAGATACGGAATCTATAGAAGCGTGCGTAAAGAAACTGGGATTAGGCCACTACACCTTCAATCGAACAGGTATTCAAGTTCGTTCGGACAAAGGTTAAAGCGTAACTAACCATGGTGATGTGATTGCAGGATCCCTAGTACGGAAGACGGGCTGCGACGACTTTGGAGGATACAAAGATATATGAGAAAAATTGCGACACTAAAATACATTGGCGCCATTGACTTCAGTCTGCAGACATATTGCGTAAGGTTTCCAACTACCTATCAAATGAATATAATTGACCCCAACCAAAGAAACAAATAAATACCACTAGTTTAATCATCATCATCTTCTTCTACTTCTGAATAGACGGCAGGGGGACTACAGTCCGTGAAAGCCGCTTCACCTCCCGGGTCTCAGCTATCTCAGCATAGATTCCTCACGAGGAGTTACTGAGCTGGAAGAGTAGGCGAATCGCGCAGGATAGCGGGAAGTTCACCGTCCAATATGCGTTTAAACTGCACTTAGGTGACTTCCCCGATTGCATCAAATATTGACCACTCTGGTCGACAGAGTAAACGATGGCTTCAGGTGTTCCGTTCGGCGATTCTGCAGCTTCAGCGAATGACCTCCAGTTCTGGAGTCCGTGGATACCGAAAAGAATTGTTGAAGTTGTTGTAGAACAGAATGAAAGAGCAGCCACACGGTTAGAAGACAACGCCTAATTGTAAGGCTTTATTCAACTAGAAAATTCCAGTACACAAAGCTGCAAAAGAAGAGTGCAATAAATGAGACATGTGACAGTTATGTTAATAAATAAAAAAATTTGGTTGTAGAAGGGATCGATCCATTAAAATCCATGCTCAAACGTTCGAATGGATGGGTTGCTTTGATTATAAATTCATTGTATGGATGGAAAAACTTGGGTTTTAATTGTGAGCAAACAGCGCACTGTCGAATAACTGTTTTCACATCCTCGAGAGAAAAAGGCAAATTTTTCGAACAGATAAAATGGAATGTTCGAGTAATTCCGGGGTGGCACAAAGAGCAATGAATTATCTTTAATTCGGATAATGAGTGAACATTCACACAGAAAGCACGAGATAAAGTATCGGCCACGATATTGTCAGCACCTGGTCGGTATACTATGTCATACGAGTATTGCGAAAGTTCAATACGCCAACGCTGGATTTTATCATTCTTGATTCTGCTCCGCGCTAACAGCTTTAAAATTACAATCCTTTGCCAAATTACGGAGCTTCTGCATGAACTGGTCGAGATTTTCAGCGTGGGATTGTTTACAAGTAGCAAGTAAATGGCGTGAAAATATTTCATTCTTAGGTTGAACGTATAATGAGTGCAAAGCAGATATGGCGGTTTCATAATCGGTGTATTCAGAAATGAGTTTGTAGACGAAGGGAGACAGGAAGTGGATTAGAGTTTTCAATTTATCAGGGTTCAATGATTGAATTATGTCGAGGAAGTTTGTGAACGTTAAAAACCAGTGTTCCCAAGATTCAGTATGTATGTATGTATGAAAGCACAAGCCTGATCCAGGCAAAGTGCCGCACAGTCAGAGACTGCACGTGGGCTAAGATACTGTCAGGTTGCCCAGGCCTAGACAGATATGAGGGGGTAAATAAAAATAGAAATGGTAGTGAGACTCCAGCGTGTACTCGCATGCAGCTCACTACCGTTGGCCAATAAATTTAGCACGATGTTAGCCGCACAGCACAGAAATGCTGCACGATTGCACATCCGTGATTCAGTAGCATCGCAGGAATTCGGATCAGTATCGAATCGTTCAGGGAGAAGAAGACGGTCCATTTTCTAGTTGATTAAATTGTTGTAGAACAGAATGAATGAGCAGCCACACGGTTAGAAGACAACGCCTGATTGTAAGGCTTCAATCAACTAGAGAATTCCAGTATACTAAGCTACAAAAGAAGAGTGCAATAGATGAGACATGTGACAGTTATGATCAACATGATCAACATGACAGAAGTTCCGTTCCGTAATATCCAAGCAGGATTCTCCGCGTGACCAGCAAATCATATCGAATTCTTCGATATTCCAGTGGGAAAAGTTTGAGTTCCCGCAATCTGTCGTCATAGGGAATATGAAACATACCCCTCACGCACTTGGTAGCCCTCCTTTGGACTTTCTCCAGTCGATCCTTCTCCCCTTTGGTTAACGGATAGTTCACCGGAAGCCCAAATTCTAATATTGGTCTGACGTGAGAGCTATACAGAACTTGAAAAACTTTGAGATTTATCTTTAAGAAGGATCGTCTCAATGTCCACCACATGCGGCTGGCAGAACCGACCTTTCTGGCAGTATCCTCCGCAGTTTTGAGGGATGAAGTTACCATCACCCCCAAATCTCGCCCTACATCAACTGTTCTGAGACCATGGCCCTCCAAATGATATGCATTCGCATGTTGGTGATCCCGATGTGCATGATAGCACACTTCTTTTCATTAATCTGGAGCATCCATCCGTCAGTTCAATTCCGAAGTTCATTCAAATCATTTTGCAGGTGGGAAGCGTCAGCGGCAGTCGTGACAGAAGCCCACACCTTCAGATCATCTGCAAATAAGAGACAACCACTGTTTAGAATACCGGGAAGGTCAGTCACATAGAGTTTGAACAAGGTTGGCCCCAGAACGGATCCTTGCGGTACACCAGAAGTGGGGGAAAAGGATGCAGATCTGGCCCCATTGACTTCAACGAGGCTCCGCCTTCCAATAAGAAAATCCTCAATCCAAGCAAGGAAATAAGCCTCTATACCAGACATTCTTAGTTTCCAAAGAAGCCTCTTATGTGGAACACGGTCGAATGCTTTACTAAAGTCGATGAAGACTACATCAACTGGCACACCAGCGTCAAGGCTTCTACCCCAATGTTCTAGGGCCGTCAGTAGATTGGAGATACATGTGAGGTCTTTCGTGAAGCCGTGTTAAGCATTCTAGCATGGATAGGTCTCGCGCAAATACTGTTTTTATCTTATCCTTTACAATCCACTCCAGCAATTTGCCTACGACAGACGTAAAAGTAACAGGACGGTAATTTACAGATTGGTTCATCGACTTTAGTAAAGCATTTGACTGTGTTCCACATCAGAGGATTCTCTGGAAACTGAAAATGTCTGGTATAGAGGCTTCTTTGCTTGCTTGGATTGAGGATTTTCTTATTGGAAGGCGGAGCCTCGTTGAAGTCAATGAGGCCAGATCTGCATCCTTTATCCACACTTCTGGTGTACCGCAAGGATCCGTTCTGGGGCCAACCTTGTTCAAACTCTATGTGAGTGACCTTCCCGGTATTCTAAACAGTGGTTGTCTCTTATTTGCAGATGATATGAAGGTTTGGGCCTCTGTCACGACTGCCGCCGACGCTTCCCACCTGCAAAATGATTTGAATGAACTTCGGAATTGGACTGACGGATGGATGCTCCCGATTAATGAAAAGAAGTGTGCTATCATGCACATCGGGAGCAACAACATGCGACATGCATATCAGTTGGAGGGCCATGGTCTCAGGATAGTTGATGCAGAGCGAGATTTGGGGGGGATGGTAACTTCATCCCTCAAAACTGCGGAGGATACTGCGAGAAAGGTCGGTTCTGCCAGCCGCATGTGGTGGGCATTGAGACGATCCTTCTTAGAGATAAATCCCAAAGTTTTTCAAGTGCTGTATAGCTCTCACGTCAGACCAATATTAGAATTTGGGCTTCCGGTGAACTATCCGTTAACCAAAGGGGAGAAGGATCGACTGGAGAAAGTCCAAAGGAGGGCTACCAAGTGCGTGAGGGGTATGTTTCATATTCCCTATGACGACAGATTGCGGGAACTCAAACTTTTCCCACTGGAATATCGAAGAATTCGATATGATTTGCTGGTCAAGCGGAGAATCCTGCTTGGATATTACGGAACGGAACTTCTGTCATGTTGATCATGTTGATCATAACTGTCACATGTCTCATCTATTGCACTCTTCTTTTGCAGCTTAGGATACTGGAATTCTCTAGTTGATTAAAGCCTTACAATCAGGCGTTGTCTTCTAACCGTGTGGCTGCTCATTCATTCTGTTCTACAACAATTTAATCAACTAGAAAATGGACCGTCTTCTTCGCCCTGAACGATTCGATACTGATCCGAATTCCTGCGATGCTACTGAATCTTGGGAACACTGGTTTTTAACGTTCACAAACTTCCTCGACATAATTCAATCATTGAACCCTGATAAATTGAAAACTCTAATCCACTTCCTGTCTCCCTTCGTCTACAAACTCTTTTCTGAATAGACCGATTATGAAACCGCCATATCTGCTTTGCTCTCATTATACGTTCAACCTAAGAATGAAATATTTTCACGCCATTTACTTGCTACTTGTAAACAATCCCACGCTGAAAATCTCGACCAGTTCATGCAGAAGCTCCGTAATTTGGCAAAGGATTGTAATTTTAAAGCTGTTAGCGCGGAGCAGAATCAAGTATGATAAAATCCAGCGTTGGCGTATTGAACTTTCGCAATACTCGTATGACATAGTATACCGACCAGGTGCTGACAATATCGTGGCCGATACTTTATCTCGTGCTTTCTGTGTGAATGTTCACTCATTATCCGAATTAAAGATAATTCATTGCTCTTTGTGCCACCCCGGAATTACTCGAACATTCCATTTTATCTGTTCGAAAAATTTGCCTTTTTCTCTCGAGGATGTGAAAACAGTTATTCGACAGTGCGCTGTTTGCTCACAATTAAAACCCAAGTTTTTCCATCCATACAATGAACCTCTAATCAAAGCAACCCATCCATTCGAACGTTTGAGCATGGATTTTAAAGGACCGATCCCTTCTACAACCAAAAATCGTTATTTATTAACAATTGTTGGTGAATTTTCTCGTTTTCCGTTCGTTTTTCCATGTCCGATATCTCCAGCTCTACTGTTATTTCCCAACTAATTGAACTTTTTTCTGTATTCGGTATGCCATCTTATGTGCACTCTGATCGTGGTTCATCGTTCATGTCTACAGAACTCAAATCCTTTCTGCATTCTCGAGGCATAGCGACGAGTCGAACTACATCATACAACCCTCAGGGTAATGGGCAAGTGGAGCGCTTGAATAGTACCCTGTGGAAAACAACATCTTTGTGTTTGCGAGAAAGGAGCTTATCTGTAGAACATTGGGAATATGTGCTTCCTGATGCATTGCACGCAATCCGATCACTTCTGTGCACTGCCACCAATGAAACACCTCACGAGCGCATGTTTAAACGCAATCGCAAGTCCCCTGTCGGCACTACTCTTCCTCATTGGCTCATGGAGCCTGGACCAATACTGTACCGAAGAAATACGCGTACATCAAAGTATGAACCGATCGCAGGAGAAGTTGAACTGTTAGAAAGTAATCCCCAGTACGCCCATATTCGTTTATCTGACGGTCGTGAGCAGACGGTGTCACTTTGTCATCTTAGTCCAAAGAATGAGACACCTCAATCATTGGAAGTTACATCCCACAATCACACTACAACAAACGAACCGGTCTAGAATTCAGACGCGACACCGAGATGCAACGTGGATCAATTGATATCCCAGCAACAAAGAGTTGCAGAAGTTGCAGAAGCGCCGAACGGAACACCTGAAGCCATCGTTTACTCTGTAGACCAGTGGTCAATATTTGGAATGCACTCTCCGCTGATGCAATCGGGGCAGTCACCGAAGAGCAGTTTAAACGCATATTGGACGGTGAACTTCCCGCTATCCTGCGCGATTCGCCTACTCTTTCAGCTCAGTAACTCCTCGTGAGGAATCTACGCTGAGATAGCAGAGACCCGGGAGGTGAAGCGGCTTTCACGGACTGTAGTCCTCCTGCCGTCTATTCAGAAGAAGACGAAGAAGAAGAAGAAGAAGAAAAGGGGAAAAATTACTAACATTATTTGTAATATGTCACCGAGGATTCCGAGCACCAGCTAGAAATGAAGCACGCAAATTAGCGGGATAGCGTATATTGAACAAGCGGTTACAAGGGGTTCAAAACAATATGGCCGAACACACATATATATAGTCAATTACAGTTTTTAAGGTCATCGGAGATCGACCAATCACGTTTAATCGTCTCGACCTTCATTGTGTGCTCGACCGTCAGAGGTTGGCCGTTCAGATGTAAATAGATCTGTGGAAGGAGAGTAAGAGTTAATTAACAGTGAACAATATGGCGGCCCTCTTAGATTCATTACATCATCCCCTCCTCCGGAAGACACTGGCCTCAGTGGCACCGCACTGCCCCCGTCGATTGGAACCTCAACCTCATGGGCTACGACATCTGCTGTTGTGGTTTGCAATGGCTCCAGAGATTTCTCGTTATGGGCTGGTTTCAGTCGGTTTATGTGCACTGTTTGCTGTTTGTTCGGGTCTCGAGAATCGCTTATCGAACAGGTGGTCTCCGAAATCATTTCAATAACTTGGAACGGTCCTCTCCAAGAGCGGCAAAACTTCAACGCTACACCAGGACCTGGGGCCCCAATATTCAACCACACCAGGTCCCCTGGCTGAAACGGCGAGCCTTAGCAACTTTTGTCGTAGTATTCCTTTTGCGTGCGTAGGGAAGCACCCAAGTTTTCTCTTGCCAGCGCATGCGCTTTAATCATGGTTTTTCTTAAATTAATCACATAATCAGATGAAGGGGTCCCGTGTGTGCCAGGATGTGGCGACAGCATATCTGCAGGTAGTCGTATTTCTCTGCCAGTAATCATGAAGTGTGGTGATTGCTTTGTAGACATGTGTACATTCGCGCGGTAAGCAAGCAAGCATTGCGGGACTGTCGCATCCCAGTACCTTGTGTTTTCGGAGGAGACAAATGCCTTGAGAAATGCTTTCAGAGTTCTGTTTGTTCGTTCTACTAATCCATTGCCCTGGGGATGATAGGCCGTCGTTTCCGACTTGTTGACACCCAACATACGGCACAATTCTTTCATTAAAATGCATTCAAAGTTGCTTCCACGATCTGAATGTAATTGCATTGGGACACCCCATCTAGCAATCCAAGTGGAAAACAGAACCTTGGCTGTTGTCATAGCATCAATGCGTTCGACTGGCTCGGCTTCGCACCATTTGGTGAAATGGTCCACCATTACTAGAATATATCGGTTTTCACGTGATGTCTCTGGAAGTG
>JACCGJ010015048.1:19260-42539 GCA_013407085.1 Atriophallophorus winterbourni | reverse complement strand
GTGTGTAAGGGATGTGGATGTTAGCAACACATTACTTTGGTCATCCACAAGCGCCTTGAGTGCTTTGACCAAGAATCACTTTGTGATTCTGTGTCTGAACATCGTGGTTCGTTGTACGAACCATATATAACAGTTGGCATACAAGTATAATCTTGTTTACCTTTAATCCACTGTTTCAAGGCTCACTGAACCTGATCTTACTGTCTCCACCTGACGACGGCAAACAGCCAGAAACCGGTAGTGGTGTGTAAGGGATGGGGATGTGAGCAACACATTACTTTGGTCATCCACAAGCGCCTTGAGTGCTTTGACCAAGAATCACTTTGTGATTCTGTGTCTGAACATCGTGGTTCGTTGTACGAACCCTATATAACAGTTGGCATACAAGTATAACCTTATTTTGAATAGAATTCCGGTCAATTAATTTGTCCAAACTTACAATAAAAACTAATTGTCGCTCTTAAATTTAGTCTTCGGTTTTACACTTGTAATACGCACATATTCACCGAAAATCGATCTGTATACCACATTGTATTGCACATGAATGTGTTTGCCAAAATATACACCAGGCCAGTGTTGACCTGAACCATACTCATCATGTTCATTGTTTTGATGTACTTTCCGATGCACTGTGCACAGTTTCCGGTGCACCGGGTTTCGGGTCACACGCCTTCAATAAACTTGGTACAAACGTAACCAGAATTCTATTATTGCTAAACTGAAACTTCGTCGGCTTCCGGTAGAGTCCTGTTGCCAACTTAAATAGGAAACTCCACAGGGAACAATAATTGACGGTGTGGGATGGTGAACAGTAAAAAAGCCAAACGATTTATATCGCATTGCTAGGAGACTACAGCCAAATTTGATTGTTTTCGGTTAAGAAAAAGTGTCTTTAGAGATTGCAAAGTGAAGAAACCCTTCGCATTAATTTTCATATTTCTCTTACTGTGTCGTGAAATTAACGAGATATCGAAGGGTTGCTCTTCAAATGCTCTTCACGATGAAAGCCGTAAGAGTAACCAGGCCTCTGTATTTGTAGCGGGCCCTTGAGCTAAGTAAGATCTTTGAATGTTTCTAACACTGATACGTTTATCCAGTTAAATACACTTGGCCCTAATCTACACTGCCAAAGTGCGGGCACCTTGATGCCGAAATAATATTTGGCATCTTGCCGGTTTAACTCACCGAGCATTTGAGCTTGCCGACAGATTTTATAGCCGGATATACGGTTAGAGATTCAGATGATTGAGTCTACCGGAACTCCTGCAGGGTATTATTTGAGGGAAACTGGTCCTTACATGCATAATTCTCACGAATTCCCCCCAACTCCTGGAAATAGATCCGAGTTAATTCACATGTGCTTCTATCCCATATTCCAGACGGAGCGGTCGTATGCGTTTTCCTACTAACAGCGTCTCTTCTCTTTTGAACTCCTTCCGCACAGATGTTTAAGATTAAGTCAAAATACGACGTTAAATTATTTCTGATGTTACATCAAAGCATTGCTGTACGTTTCCCCCCAAACGCCTTCGAACATTTCACTGGTGGCATCGGTGTTTCGAGAATTTACTCCAATTGATTTGCATAAATGTCTTGCCTTCAGAGAGTTAACATTTAAGCCATACGAGAAGCTGGTAATTGGTTTCTGTTTGTTGCAGTTCTTGCAGTGATCGATACTGATCAACTAATTTCTAATTCCTTCGTCAACCACTTGCGTTCAGTCGTTCAGGACCGCTGAAGGTAGTATATTTTACAATTTTAGGTGACGGGCAACCTTCCCTGTCACTCAGTGGCCGGCGTGGAACAAATGGAATAAAATCGAACTCTTTATCTTTATTTGAATGCGTTTTTCCTTCACGCACGCATAAATTTCGACATGTTCCAAGCAGTTTGAACTCAGCAGGTAAGAATAGCAGGATCAAACTGCTAATCACGTGCCCATACACACACATATGGGGTTAAACCCATCATCGTGAATAAAGATCCACACCCAACGAACGGTTTCGTGCCGTTTTCACTCATCATGTAGGAAAGTACATGCCTTGAAACAATGGAACAACGGTAAACAAGTTGTGTTTACAAGCCACTGTTGGATAAGATTAGCACAAACAACCTCGGTATGAGGTACAACCTGTTGATGTGAGCACAATACCCCAGGTTTTCGAAATTACATGCTTTTTCGCCTTATGATCGGTTTCCCGTTGTTGATACTCTAAATGGAATTGCTCACAACAGTGGATAATTTGTTCGAGCACTTACGCTTAACCACATTTAAATATGTATTTGGCGATCGTAAGATCGATATGATTAATTGTATTAACTAAGAGTGGCTTGGAAGTTCAAGCGCTGTTCTCTGTTTCTTCACTGTTACAAGGCATGCGAATCCTGATTCGACTGTCCTTACCTGATGAGTACATAAAACGAATGAACGGTCGTGGTGTGTGTATATGATGGAAATGCACGCGAATTAGAATTTTGCTTCAAGCCCATAGGGTTTGACCCCGTCTACATATAGGTTGGAACATTTGATTTAACTGCTTGGTCATGCTAACCTTATACAACAGTGGCTTCAAAGTTCCAAATTTGTTCCTCGATTGCTTCACATAGGCGGCTCCTGATCATACTGGCCCTATCTGTCGAGTGCAAACAGCACGAAACCGGCTTCTATGCTCGATGAGTATATGACGAACCATGCGTTATGTGACTGTCCCTGTTGATTTTTGAGAGATTTTATACTTTTACTCCATACACCTCATCATCCAATGCTTATTGTTAAGATTACTGCTATTTCTACCATAAAACTTTCTGAGTTTTGAGTCCTGTGCGTTAGCGACTGCGTGTGAGATTGAAACACATTGAAAAATCGATATTTTGTATGTAATAATAAGTTTTATGCATCCTGTCTCCCCGTTCTTGTCATTAGGATTAAACTACTCTCTCTCGTTACACCGTCGTATATCACCCAATCGGTTGTACTGTTCTTCCACAATTATTCCTACACTTCTCTGAAATTCTTGTAGATTATAAAACGACATGACATAATTTGGTTCACGCACTCGTTCTAACTCTCACGAAGATATCCGAAAATGTTTTTAAGCAAAAATTCCTACCACGTGCTCGATTCATTCGCAGTATCCCCACTTACTATTACTCAATCATGACGAAGTTTAAAGAAAGGACAACGTGAAAAGAGCCATTGAAGTATTACCGCATGTTGCATAATAGCAAATGAACCATATGCCCGAAGAAGATCTGCTGAAGATCTCATCTATATGTTTGTTGCATAATTCCCATCATCTCGTTTTCTCTAACTGGTATTTTATTTTGAATTCCTTCGTTGACTCGATGTAATTGGGCTTTATAATGATTCGTCTCTATTGTGGTGTTCTTTCCAAGCATTTCCCAATGGATTGACCCTTTCGACGCAACCAATCATTGTCTTCATCGGATGCAGCTACTTCTGGATCCTAGTTACCGGATTCTCTCCCCGACTCAGCCACTATTTGCTTCATGTCGTATTCACATAGAGACACCATTGAACGTCTCATTAACGATTCTGTATAAGAAACGTTCCTTAGACCATGGGTTCCTTGGCGTGCTGCAAGATTTTGTGTAGCCATGGAAAACCGGTCATGCTTCTGCTAAAAACAACACTAATATAGGAAAAATGAATACTTACGTCTTGTAGAACATATCACGGTTTTTCTAATGGTCAATAAAGATTTTTCCCAACACCCAAAAGTAATTGCAGTACAAATATTTTATGTAACGCCAATAACGTATGCAACAACCCAATAGATTGATGTTGAAATGTTTTAAGCAATCAATACGAGCTTCTTGCACAACATCTGAACAACATCCAAACCGTTAGATTTGAAAACGACATCTCCATACTCGATAGGATTCAGCACAGTGCAACTAAAACGGCTACCGGATTGTATAATCTACCCTATGAGCAACGACTCTCCAGAGTCAGACTGAGCACTCGAATGTATAGGCGCAGCCAAGTGACCTGGTTCTGATCTACAGAATGATTCATGCAGCTTCCCACCCTCTCCGTCACATATTCAACAATGGTTCCAGTCTCTCCGCAGGTAGTCATCGCCTCACCCTTCAAATACCACGTTGTTGATGAAACTGTCTCCAGGACTTTTATTATGTCCATGTATGCGTTCTCTGAAATAGTTTACCATCAGACATTATATCGGCCTCGAATGAACTGATTTTGACAGAAAAGTTACTAAAGTAGTGGCCCGAGGACTGAACCTAGTGGCGTACCTCAAGGTTCAGTCATCGGGCCAGTACTTTTCTTGTTTTACATCAACGACCTACCAGAGACGCTCGCATGCTGATGACATTAAACTTTGGACGCGGATAAAAACAACTGTGGACTGTGTACAGCTGCAACGTGATCTAGATGCTCTACATGGATAGTCGGTATGGGATAATTTGGGATTTAATTTCCAAAAATGAGAGGTGTTGCAAATTGGTAAGCCATTCCAGTACCAATATCACTTTGGGCAGACGATTTTAAGCTGGACGAGTCGGAAAGGGATCTTGGAGTCTGGGTATGCGGCAGCTAGAAAAACAGCCAGTATTGTGAGGTTATCTACAAGCGTACTTCCAAGTTTCTAGGTATGCTGCGACGGATTTTCAGAACCTTCTCGCCTGGAACGTTACCCACCATCATGAGAGCCTACTTAATTCCAACCATGGAGCATGCATCACAAGCTTGGATTCCGTGGTTAAAAAGGATATAATATTGCTTGACAAAATATACCATCGTGCAGCCAAACTCGTAAGAGGTTTCCGGAAACTAACGTACGAGGAACGATTGTAAAACCTGAGACTCCCTACTCCCCTTCAAAGAAGCCTTCGAAGCGATGTGATACTAACATACAAAATATTAAATACCCCACATCATCCCTTAAAACATTTATTCGAATAACGTGAGTCACGACATACACGCAGCCACTCAGCGACGCTGCAAATTCCCCACTCCCGTATCAGTTGTCGCTGTTTCCTTTGGAATTCCCTCCCCGAAACTCTTGTCATCATCGAAACGTTTATTCGAAATTTGGATGCTTATTTGTTGCATAACGATTTAACGACACCTGTGTATTGACTCATTGTAACTATACAACGTGACTATACTTGACATTACATGTTTATTTTATACCTATTTTCTGAACGAATATTTACTATGATATGTTAATTGTGAAGCTATGTGCTTTTTGTGACCATAAATTCTCGAATCTTGAAAATTTGATATTAAATAATACTGTGTTGGCTTTACTGTACTGAGAACTATCAGCGCTTCCGCTATACACAAACAGTTGAAAAGCAAAGTTACCCGGGTCAACATTTCCACCGACATTTTCCCACTTTATGTCAAACTTGAGAGTATTTTCACTTCTCCTTCGAACTTGATAGATCGAAACCCGAAAGTACAATTTATTTTAATTTTATACGTATATCCAATGGCATTGTACAGCCATTTGCTGTCTTTTCATCATAAATCTTGAATCTTGAGCCACAGGTCTTCTCATATGTATTCACACTTATTCATTTCAATGACTCCAAATAGTTTAAGTTGAATGTAACTCTTCATCTATTACACATTCGAAACCATATCTCTATTCAGAAAGTCCCTAAATAGGTGGTCTTTTTTCTAAGAGACTCTTTATCAACACAGTTTGTCACTGAACAATTCGAGAGAAAACTGCAAAGAAATTTGAGTGCAATCGGTTAGAGCAGTTTTTGGGTAACCTTTCACTTCCGACACAGAAGCTTCGTCAGACCAAGTGTGATAGTCAGGACAGGGAACATGATTAAGTAGCGGTCAACCCACCACCACTTATTTGACCTTACCGCTAAACAGCCTATAGTACGCCTACAGTGTGTCACGTCTCGTGAGAATGATCAGGATCAGTGGTCAATTTTCCTCCCAGTGTGTATCCACGTCAATCTGATATAAGTGAACACGGTCAAGGCCAGTTGACACGGCGGTCCACATGCGTAAAAGTACATAACTAACGGGGTTAAGGTTAACCTATTTTTGAAGAAAAACAATAATCTAATTAACTAGTAGGTATAAGGTGAATAATAACTATTTACCGTCGTAGCAGTTCCGAGCGCCAGATTGTGGAGATTTCTACCCCATCCACTGATCCTGGTCATTCCCAAGAGACGTGACACACGGTAAGCGTACTATAGGCTGTTTAGCGGTAAGGTCAAATCAGTGGTGGTGGGTTGACCGCTACTTAATCATGTTCCTTGTCCTGACTATCACCCTTGGTCTGACGAAGCTTCTGTGTCAGAAGTGAAACGTTACCCAAAAACTACTCTAACCGATTCCACTCAAATTTCTTTGCATTATGAATACACGATCGGTCCCAAACATATTCCAATCGATGGATATACGGTTTTATTAAGCATTAGTGTAGAGCGAAAAACTCGATTATTAACATATAAACCATGTCATTCTCTCTCAGTGCATCAGAGGAATTGATCGCACTTACCGGCTAACGAACAATCATATCGGAGTTCCTTTGTTTACCATCTTCTTCTCATGCTTGACCTTGAACGTGACTGCAGCCTGATCGATAAAAGCCTTTCGTTCACCACTCACGGCCATATGGAACATGCGAAATGTCGGGGTGTGTGCGTATGAAACCCCAGCCGCGGCTCAAAACGTGAATTTGGGGCGAGGAAGATACCGTTAAGTTTTGTTAAAATATAGACCAGTTGATTAATGACATTGTGTCCCAGAACATGATTAGCAGCGTGTGCCGTTTTGAAATCAGCGGGTGACCACGAGTTGTAAAACCTGAACAGGGGTTGAGAATATAAATTTTGTACGAACTTCCAGAATGTATACCGACAGGCCATTAGACTGTTAGATATCATTCGAAGAATATTTGGAAGATTCTCGCTGGTAACATTAGCAAGGAAACTGAACGTCTACGATAGAGTATGCAGTAGTGATGGGACTTCGCAATACCCCATACATTGAAAGTTTACGACGTCTGGGTCAAGCTTCAAGATTCAAGATTAATGGTTGAAAAAGCAAATAACTTTACAATAACCATAGAGTGGAACTATAAGTACAAATGTAAATAAAATCAAAATGAATGGGACGATGGTAGTTTATTAATAGCTTGGGGCAAAATTCGGATTAGCTCTCATATAATCGTCAAGTTTCGATTTGAATATAGATACACTGTTAAGGCTTACCAATTCGGCAGGTAGAGAATCCCAAACAAGCACACACACCGAATAAAAATTCCTGCGGCAGTTCCGTTTGGAATGTGGTATTTCCAACTTGCAACCATGGTTACGGCTGCTGCTGGAAGTTCTAAGGTGGAATAATAACTCCAGGGGGTGGGTAACAGTAGTAATTATTTTGGATGCGAGGATGAGATCACCTCGCATTCTTCTTTGTGTAAGTGTCCTCAGCTCCAGTCATCTGAGTCGCCCAACGAATTGCATATTTTCGATTCCAATGACAAGCTTAGAAGTTCTCTGATATATGCGATCCAGATGTAAGATGTCTTTTGGAGGCCATGATGTCCAGGCTTGTGCGGCATAGTCTAGAACCGGGTGTATATATGTGTTCATCATGAGAGGAAATCACCCCTTGGGAGGTAAACACCCCGGTTTATGTGACTTTACCCAAAGGAGGATATGGCACGGTATTATTCTCATCTATACAATTGTGTCTATCGAAGGACATCCACTAAGGCACTTGTGTCAAGTGAGTGATGAGAAGTGGCACGTGGACATATCTTATCCCTCGATATCCAATGATTTTTAGCGCAATGTTTTTCCATAGGTGATAGATTTTATTGAATTTTCTACTTTATCATGTGATAGACGCCCTGTGTATGCCAATATTTAAAGAGAAATGTGACTTATGTATACAAACGAACATCTTTCGTGAGTCATACATTTGTTTTACTCAATTACTACGACTATCATTACACTATCATTTTTACATATTCGTTCATGCTGTGATCATATGTTGATGTCATGTGTTATCTTTTATGACCATAAATCGTTGAATCTGTGATCTTCGAATGACATACAGACGAAACAGCAAAAGAGCGTTTGTGATTTGTTGGTGCGAGGGATGGCAATACCACAATACCTATGCAACAAGTTGCGCTTGTATGCCACTGTTGGGTAAGGTTGGTACGACCAACCTGCTCAATCACATAAGTCCACACTCATGTGAGTTCATACCATTCATGGTCATTGGTACAAACCCAGTCTACATGAGTGAGGCTCATGTGATTGAACAGGTTGGTCGTACCAACCTTACCAAACAGTGGCATACAAGCGCTCCTTGTTTACCATTCCTCCACTGTTTCACGCCCATGCGGATCCGAACCCTACTGTCCCTACCTGATCAGTGCAAACAGCACGAAACCGGTCGGGTATGTATGTGATGGAGATGCATGCAAGTGAGCATACGCAACAACGTTTTCAAGGTCGAAATTGGTCAGTGTAACCGATTTCTTTCATACAAAGAATATGTTTCTTGCGTTAAAGATCCGCACAAATATGCCAGTGTAGAAACAACATTCTGTATGCAATGTGATCTTACGATTATTCCGCTGTGGAATGTGCAATTGAATGGTAGCGCTGCAAACAATAGACAAAAATTCGACATCAGTTCAAACACAAAGAACCAATGTTCGATGGAATATGAAAAACATTCCGATGCAACAAAATACTGGCGGTTGAAGTTTTAGTGAAAATGCGATTCAGTTTTAAAGACGTGAGTTAATCGAATCTGGTCTACCCAGGTGGTGTGGCTGAAAAGCTGTGTAATCCATCATAGACCACCATCGGAAAACGAATCATAAATAGCGGGTCGCTCAACGTGGAGGCTGTGGATAGAAAGAATTCGGCTGATCACGTTTTTCATGTTTTCAAGATTTGATATTCAAGACTTTTGAATGTATGGTCACAAAAAGCACATAGCTTCACAATTACCATATCATAGTAAATATTCGTTCAGGAAATAGGTATAAAATAAACATGTAATATCAAGTATAGTCAAGCTGTATAGTTACCATGAGCCAATACGCAGGTGTCGTCAAATTGCTATGCAACAAATAAGTATCCAAATTTCAAATAAACGTTTCGATGCTGGGAGAGATGACAAGAGTTTCGGGGAGGGAATTCCAAAGGAAACAGACACGTACACAATAAAATATCGGCGACAGCTGATACGGGAGTGCGGAATTTGTAGTGTCGCTGAGTGGCTGCGTGTGTCATGACTCACGATATTCTAATAAATGTTTTAAAAGATGATGTGGGGTATTTATTATTTCGTATGTTAGTATCACATCCCTTCGAAGGCTTCTTTGAAGGGGAGTAGGGAGTCTCAGGTTTTACAATCGTTCCTCGTACGTTAGTTTCCGGAAACCACTTACGAGTTTGGTTGCACGATGATATATTTTATCAAGCAATAATATATCAAAGCTTGTGATGCATGCTGCATGGTTGTTTTGATTACTTCCTAATGCCCAGCTCGCCCATAGATCAATATTTTTGTGCCTGCTATTCAGAACAATATAGATCTAGTATTATAGTAAAGGGTTTGGCACTGCGTCAGATCAATAGAAATCTAATCGCGATTAGTCTTCTAACGTCTCGTATATTGGTCACAAAGGCTTCCAAGGAACTCGATCAAACATTGAGCATCATCGCATCATCTGCGAATCGCACAACACACAAGAAAGCCTATTGGTAAAAGCGTTTATTACGTACACGAGGGAGAATAAATCACACGCCTACCTTCTTTAGCCGAATCTCGTTACCACAAAGACTAACCTGAAACATGTCTGTAATTCAACGTAATTCATAGTTTTAATGGTTTAAAAAGCAAATAATTTTCCGTAACCATAGATTAAACATACAGGGAATGCATAAAAACAGCTGATATGTTTTGTCAATATGGAAAGTCAGCTTATGTATTGAGGTGTGCGGTTGGATTTGGTCCACATATACTTGTCAAGTTCAGCCTTGAACAAGTTCAGGCTTGATGCGCAAATGATATGTGGGGGCAGAGAGTTCCATATAAAACAAACTCGGACAGCAAAGAAAAACCTTTGACAATTTGGTCTACAGTGTAGAATAGTCAACTTGTAGTCGTGAGATCTGCTACCACGTGCTTCTTGCCGATGAAACAGGTGTTCAAGTGGGTGATCCACTGTATGCAGAATGTTGAACAGCAGGATCAAGTCACCCCTGACACGACGACAAAAAAATGTCAAACAGATTCAGAGATGCAATCATCTCATCGTATGGCCTGTTGTATAGTCAGGTCACCAGTTTTGTAGTGCGATAGTATACGGGTTATAGCAAAGCCATCTCCTTTTTGTAACTATCAGGACCATGCTTGAACAGCGTACTCCATTGTTGATCAGATACAGGTGTTATTTATCCGTCCCATAAGCGTGAAAACTAGTTCAGTCAAATAGGTTTGAAGCAATAACTATTTCAGAAGTGTTCCACAGAATTGCTGTGGAATTGTGTGATCATGAAATTAATGGATATCGTTGAAAAAATGATGGATTCGCAGAAGTTTGTATACCGGATTCGTGGTTCAAGAATTTAAGGCTTCACAACAGCACAGAATTACGGTGTGAATGAAAATGAAAGTAAAAAATGGTAAATAACGAGCTCATCACATGTTGTAGAGATGTACGCCAGGGAAGTTCAATAAGGAGAACTAGCTGTTGTCCATGCAGAAAGTGCTCCCTCTCCACGGCACCAAAGGAACAGCTAGGCTGATACGTCTGGACAACGATGTCGTCGCTGGAGTTGGCAGGACGAAGTTGAATAAAACTTCGGACTGTCTAAAGAGACTCCAGATCCGGATTTTTCATCGAGGTTGACTCCTGAAGCCTTTTCCATGATTGGATGTAGCCAAAAGGCAGTTGAGGTTTGAGATAAGGGTATTCAATCCATTAAGTGAACAGACTTCATGGACCTACGTGCTCCACTTGTCCGAAGCATGCAGGTTTTGAGGCGCCAGTCAGCCGCCTTCGCCCTTCCTCCTGTCAGTAGAAGCAGTTCCGCCGGGTCACACAGGACCACGCGTGCAGGCCAGAAGCTGGACTTGATTGTCAGAGGCTATATGAGACGCGTGCCATTGGAGCATTTTTGGAATTGGGAACTTATCCCCAAAACCACCCAGGCCGTGACAACCTTAGAACCATATCATGACGCTATATATTCATATATTGATCCAATTTCGCTTTGAAGGTCGCTATGCAAGGAATGTTCACTACATATTGAGGTTGAGACTGTGAAAAACTAAAACTCGCAAAGCAAAAATAGCATCAGTAATCTATACATGAACTTGGGTCGTATAAGAATACGGTATATACATTAGTCGCTTTTCACCACAATCGAAATTATGCGCCTTCTACGATATCATTTTGTAGACGGAATTTAATAGGTAAGAATAATATCGCACTGCATCTTCCTTTTCTAAAGGTCACGTAGACCTAGACATCGGAATCTTTCCGACTACGGAACATTACGAAATCCCACCATAAACTTTGTCGTTCTGTGAACAGCAGGGCTGACTGCGTTTCTCAGATGAACCGTTCAATTATTCTGACTCGCATTCAAATGTTTATAACCGCTTCGTATTTTTGTAAACTATTATATATCTTTCGTTTCGCTAAACAATTATTTTATTTCCAGCTGACCAGTTTTCCTTTGGTCATTTTATTTGACCGTATCCGAGCTTTTGAAGTTGTGACATATCTTTCTTGTTGTCATTGTCAAACTTTCGAGTTTTCGGATTCACTGCGAAGCGGAATAATTGAGGTTTGCTATTTTGTTTCTATCGTACGGTACGGTTCTAACGTATCGTCTTGTCAGATCTTGGTTGAGCTCTAACGCGTAACTCAACCGTAGATAGACATAATGGTGTTTATACCGTGCCTGAAATGTTTGAATTTGGATTCAATTTACTTTTGACCGATTGTGGCGTTTACGACTTCTATGTACAAAAGTGGTAATGGTATTGACCGGTAGCGTTAGTTCCGGTAATATATAACGTAATGCAGCGCATTGTGGCCTCTGCTGTACAGGAAAATCTACTACGCCGAATTATTTTTAATACCGCGCAACACGGTGTTCGAAGAAATCGATCCAGCATATCTAACATTCTTACTAATTTGGAGGATTCAACCAAGGCACCAGATGAAGATGATGTCCTGCATGCTTGCTACCTCGATAGCTCCAAAGCTTTTGATGGGGTCGATCATGAGCTCTTTATCAAATAAGTTGATGCTTATGGAATAACGGTAATGCTGTCGAATTGGTTAAGGGACTATCTTACTGATAGAAACGTCCAAGTTCGCGTTGCCCGCACACTTTCCAGGAGAATAGACGTTACGATTCGATTTCCAAGAGGTTCAGTGCATCGACTTCTTCTGTTTCTTTTGTATATGAATGGGGTGTAATTTGATACTATCCACCGATAATAATACAATATGGAAATGTGTTACGTTGAGTGTCGCAGGCATACCATTACAACAGGATCTGTTCACCTTATACCGCTGGTCCCTGGAGAGTAGGTTGCGCTTCAATCTTGCGAAATGTAAAATGCCACATGTTGGCAAATACCAGCACCAACTTAGCTGCTTGGTCTGCAAGTTTTTCGTCTGGACTTACACAAAAAGATAGTGGTTCCTAGGTGAAATTTACTCTTAAGTTTGGAAAGCATTGCCACCCAATGTATAATAAAGCATGCCCGATTTTGGTTCTGATAAAAAGGATTCTCAGAAGTTTCTCACCCAAAGCATTACTCCAGATACTCAATACAAATGTGCGTTCTCTTATAAAATATTAAATCCTATTCAATCCATGTGGATGTGGAGTGATATTAAACTCTTTGACAGATCTTTAAAATTGTAAACCCCAACGGGCAACATGTTGCAGGAATTCTCCTTCACACAAGCGAATGTCCAAACTAAAACCACAAGATTTTACGTAACGACATATACGGAGTGATCATATGCTAGCATTTAAAATTATTCAAACAAAAATTAATCCTCTCAAACATTTATTTAAACCCGAGGCTCTCAATCGAGCATTGGCCTGAATACATCCCACTCATAGAATCGGTTGTAGTTCACATCGAAGCTCGATAAATACACGACGAGCAATGCTGTGCGTATACCTCGTTATCATGCAATGCTTTTTAAGCTTATTGTTTTGTACAACCATGAGCATTTCTAAGTTTCCAGATACACTTTAGGGAAGAGGATATGGAGAATGTTTCTGGTGAGGGAGAAGAAGAGGCAAAAAAGACCGCACGACCGGTCAAGGTCGGCCAAACGAGGCAGTGAAGTGAAGCGTTTGACACAAAATAGATGAAGAAATCAGATCCAAGTGACATCCGGGACAGACATGCTGCTAACAGGATTTGTCTACATAAGATCGACGCGTGTTTGTGACTACTCATTCGTACCAAGCTCCGTCTGGACTGGTCGGGTAAACAAAGGCTATTCAAATGTGCCAGTCTGGAGAATGATTCATAAACGCTCAATTGCGATCAGACAAACGGTGGACGGTAGCACAGATTGTAAGTCGTGGGACTACAATTTTCATGATCGGGGGTTCGAGTCCCACCCGAAGCGGAGGATATGCACTGCTGATGAGCTCCAATAAGAGCGAAACTCGAGTCCATTGCTTCCATTATGGATTGTCGTGATCAACTTTGTGAATATTTCGATGGTACGGATAAGTAGTCACAATATATTTTCAAAAAATTGCATGGACGCGTATTTTGTTTTTTATCAGGTGTGTAAGAAACGCGTTTTACGAATCGGCCTTCTCTTGTGTTATGGGATTAGTGGGTGAGCGTAATCGACGTTGGAGAGGTTGACCTCTGGGATGATTCAAGACGCGATCGGCAAGTGGGTGGGTGAGGTGAGGTGGTGCATATTGGATCAAGTGTTTTCGAAACCTGTGCAGAAAACGTAACGGTGAGACAATGTTTTGACCTCGGGCGACCCAACGTACTCCTCCCTCAACCCACACAATATGAAGCATATGGGTCTGATATGAAAGCAACTATGGCGCTTAAAAGAAAACCGAATTAATAGAGAAATCTATCTATCTATCTATCTATCTATCTATCTATCTATCTATCTATCTATCTATCTATCTATCTATCTATCTATCTATCTATCTATCTATCTATCTATCTATCTATCATCTATCTATCTATCTATCTATCTATCTATCTATCTATCTATCTATCTAACTAACTAACTATTTATCTAAAAACCTATCTCTCTATCTATCTATCTATCCATCTATCTGTCTATCTATCTATCTATGTATCTATCTATCTATCTATCTATCTATCTATCTATCTATCTATCTATCTATCTATCTATCTATCTATCTATCTATCTATCTATCTATCTATCTATCTATCTATCTATCTATCTATCTATCTATCTATCTATCTATCTATCTATCTATCTATCTATCTATCTATCTATCTATCTATCTATCTATATATCTATCTATCTATCTACACACTAACGTAAGTAAGCATTTCTACCAGAAAAAGAACCATATCGATTTTTTGACGGTGGTTCCAATCAAATTCATCTAGCCACACAAAAGTTTCAGAAATTTAATATTTTACGCTAATTCATGAGCTACAGTTTTCCTACGATGCATACATCAGTGCCAACTCTCAATAGCAGCTTTAGTCGTTAATAGAATACGCTTCGTCAGCAAACAAAGATTAAGAGTTGAATATCAGGAAAACGGAGACTAAATTCGTTGGTCAAGGGACCGTTTCGCCACCATGGAAAAGTGGAGTTTGTATCAGTACCCCACTTCACATGGCTTTATTGAAAGATTGCAGAAAAAATCTTGCTGGGCAATGGAGGTTAATATGCGGATTGGGAGAGTAATTTCCATCTTGTTAGGCTTAACCACAAGCTGACTATGAAAAAAGTTGGTATACAGCGCTTGTGTACCAAATGCTTTACTGTATGGTGGTGAAACCCGAACCATCCACACTAGTAGTGAACGGCAGCTGTTTTCTTACCCGTCACATTTGAAGAATATCGTAGATGAACAGAGTAAACAATAGAGTGCACTCTAAAACGGATCTATGGAACACGCTCACTCTACTAAACAAAGTTCATACCTTGAGATATCGATTAGCTTACTTAATCAGTTCGTCAAGTATCGTTCAACTTCTCAGTAACGCGTTATAAATTGTCGAACCCCATTTTTAGATGGATGGCAAGTTACATGTTGTGTGCACAAAACTTAATCGCTAATGTTTACACAAGTCACCATTTATGCGACCATCCATCTCAGTCGCAGTAGGCGATTCCGTTTGACTGATATGCCACAGTAAACCGAAATCGGTGTGCGCAGCTTGATGTATCAGAAAACTAGATCTCCGCCGGATATACACATGTGTGCACACACAAGCTCCAACTTGCTTCGCAGTGTTTGTATTCAGCAGTTCGAAACTGATTTTGCTTAATGCGGCTTAATGATAGATTGAAAACTCGAAATTGTGTGTGTCTGTGTAGACGTGAAAGACAAGCTCAAACGAATGTACGCATTCAACAATCCATTTATGTGCTCTAGACTAAGGTACATCAGCTTGAATTATTTATCTCTCGTTCTTTGAATCGTACGATAATTTGCCTACGGACATTCTCCAATCCGTCTCCATCTGATACAAATGTCCAGGAAAAATCAATACCACCATAGGCTCGCCACCTTGGCCTAGTCACGTGGTAAACCAAGTTGAGCGACCTTGAATGCAAATGATCCATCACATGGGCCAGCGAACGGTGCCAACAACGCAGACTTGCGCGATATCTTGTTACAATCTTTGTGATATGCTTCTGTTAGCTCGCGCGTTTTGTGTGCAAAAAATTTGTTTTGCATAAACGAGTGAACGAACGGGATTGTGATCGAAAATTGTAAGAATTTTCGGTGCGAAAACAAAGAATTGATACATTGAGACGATATTCTGTGAACACATCAAAATTCAAGATTCAAGAATTTATGGTATAAAATGCTTGTAGCTGTACAACACCATAGGACAATAAATATATGCAAACATTGAGACACTAGAAAAATATACGGTTTTGTAGTTAGAAAAAATGTCATGTATTGTGGCGTAATGATGGAAAAATATTTTTTCTAATAAATGTCGTGTGAAGTTGCTCAATTAAGTTTTATAAACGGGATGTAAGGTGGAATAAATCTAGTTTGTTCCTGAAAATCTGTACACCATCTGACGGTAGTGAGTGTCATAAGAAACAAACCCGCACCGAATTGCAGATCCGACTACAATTTCGTTGAGAATGTGGAATATCGAATGCAGAAGTGTGAGTTCGGTTGGTATGGCTTGATCAGAGACAAAATAGATGTCTCAGAGGATGAATCTTTGCGCACAGTATTTTATAGGTAATGATTAAATCCAATCGAATCCGTCGGCGAGACAGTGCATCCAAATTAAGATGTACCAGTCGATCCTCACAAAGAAGGACGCGAAGACAGCCCACCAATTTAGTCGACTTCAGGTGAAGTATATGGGTAAACGATAGAGACGGCCCTAAAAACGTAATTTAGGTCATATGGAAACATTTTCTGTTAGCAATGCAGTTTTTAGAACGTTTGAAAATCGCAAGAAACGCAGTAGATGAAGAAGACAAAATATGAGGTAATACATAATATAAGGTAATATGGGAAATAACTTTAGGTTTAAGGTCGAAATATAGATGAGCAAAGATGAGAAAGAAAGCCTGGGCTCTTTTGTAACTAGAGGATATCATGCAAGGTTGTCGGAAATGGTGCCACCTAGATATTTGATGTTTCTCTCTGGTAAGATTCTATGTAATTCAAGATATCTAATGGTCTAAATGATAGTAAGCCTAACAACGATAATAGGACGATGAAAATTGAATATACGCTGAGAAATTACATTGCGCAGTGTATAAGGGCTCGGGAAACTGAAGTTTGGCACACTTCCCCAAGTGAAACCGACACAAACAGAACAACATACCTTCTCCAGTTTCGGCGGGAATAAGGCACCACCAGCGTATATTCATTGGTCTTATAGTCCTGCGTGTTTGTAATGGGATGGTGTATGAAACATTTTGTAAATAGGATATGGTCTCCTCTGGTTCGTCGAATAAATTCAGGTTGGCTATTTTTCTTGTTTCGCATGCTGAGAACGATGAGCGGTGAAAAATTCGCTGCATGCGAGCTGCGTTTCCGTTGAGTCACGGAAACCAGGACAGTTGAGCCTTGAGTTATGTATTTATAATCCATCGGAATGTTTTAGGATAAAATGACCATACTTTCCGTTTGAGTGGGTTTGGACAGTGGCTGTTTGAAGTGAGGCTTTTATACTGGCGCTTCCCACATTCAGGATCTTTTATTTGTTGAAGTTAAAAAGCAGTTTGTTATTCAGTCACAAAATATATAGTGTCTCAAGATCTTTCGCTAATAGCAAACAGTTCTATGAGGGTGCTGTTGAGATCTACTGTGTTTACGTTTTCGAAGTCATTCTGGTTTTTATAATTTTTGTCTTAAATTGTGGTTTTAAAACGTAGGGGCTGTTTGGCGGGTAGGAATCGTTGAACATCTCTTGGTCATGGCGAGTTAAATTCCTCATCAAAATATTTCGTCCATAATATTTTGAGATGCTATCCAGTTTTATACGTGCACGATCATTTTATCGTCAGCTGGTGATTGTAAATGCCTTAGATGCAACGAAGCCGGGACCATTCTACGCAAAAGTTTAAGATTCAAGATTCAAGAATTTATGGTCACAAAAAGCACATAGCTTCACAATTACCATATCATAGTAAATATTCGTTCAGGAAAAAGGTATAAAATAAACATTTAATGTCAAGTATAGTCCAGTTGAATACTTATCATGAGTCAATACGCAGGTGTTGTTAAATTGCTATGCAACAAATAAGTATCCAAATTTCGAATAAACGTTTCGATGCTGGGAGAGATGACAAGAGTTTCGGGAGCGGCATTCCAAAGGAAACACAATAAAATTATCGGCAACAGCTGATACGGGAGTGGGGAATTTGTAGTGTCGCTGAGTGGCTGCGTGTGTCGTGACTCACGGTATTCTAATAAATGTTTTAAAGTTTGATGTGGGGTATTTAATATTAGTATCACATCGCATCGAATGCTTCTTTGAAGGGGAGTAGGGAGATTTTGCAATCGTTCCTCGTACGTTAGTTTCCGGAAACCTCTTACGAGTTTGGTTGCACGATGGTATATTTTATCAAGCAGTAGTTTATCATATTTTAACCAAGGAGTTCAAGCTTGTGAAGCATGCTCCATGGTTGGAATTAAGTAGGCTTTCATGATGGTGGGCAACGTTCAGGCGCTTTAATTTACGGAGCATTTCATCCTGATTATATCATGGATAGACAGAGTAAAATGTAGAAGTACTCTTTAAAACTCATCTACGAAGCATGTTCACTGTAGCGCGGTAGCGTCGTCATGTAGAGACACCAAAAATGTATAATTAGTTTTTTTCTTTATTTTGGGCTGCTGTGATCGGTACTTCACACTGGATTAAAGTGCCTTTCCTGTCTTTTGAGTTAAACTTCACGGTAAACAGTATTCGTATGATTGGCTCACATTGAGTTAATGCCGTCGAAACCTCACAGAACTCCCTGATTGTGATTTGGTCTGTGTCTTATTGAAGTGAACAGTCCATGGTTTTAACTGACAAGAAGCTGGCCGGCGATCACCGCACCAGAACTCTTGTATTTCAACTTCACATTTCTCTGATTACGTGAATAGGCTTGCAGCTCTAGTGTAGTGAACAGATGTCCTAGGATAGTATTTTGGTCTTGAGCTTGGTCATAACAAAACATACGGGCGGGATAGCAGCTAAAAGGCTTTTATCAGCGCACTCATGGTTCTTATTGAAATGGAGATTTCACTTCCATGCAGGTATAGGGATGAGATCGCTTCCCCCTAACCGTCTGCCTTTCTCAACCCGGACTTAGGACTAGCCACCATCGAATTTTAAGTTCAACTTGGAACATCGAGATCTTCCAGCAAACCAGATAACCTAAATTTAAATTAACTGAGCTTTCGCGTGTGCTACTTAAACATCGCGATGAAGCGTCACTTCAGAGTGCTCTAGTGGTCCTAAAGTACAACGCGTGCATATATGAAACCCATCTATTCAGTCTCACTTAAGGTCACACTGACCTGAGAAAGAATTCACCGGAAACTATTCAAGTGTGAAGAACCATATTAAAAAAGTTGAGTGAAATCTTGTTCTATCAAGGCACCACAGTTCACAACAGACCGGTTATATGTTTCTTACGAAAAGCAATTTAACTAATTAGAATAGCTGCGAGATATATTTTCATGCAGGTTTGGTTCCACCAAGAAGATTGCTCAAAGAGACGTTTGGATGCTGACTGCACTGGACTCAGAAACAATAGATTGTGTTGATTATGTTCTCCTAAAGAGTAATAAAGCTTCTGTTTCCTAACGTGTAAAGCGTCGTCTGCAAGTTGGGGAGGAGCAGATACAGCTCTTGGCTACTGAACGCAGATCACGCCGCCAGCGTTCAACTGACGCCCCACAATCGAGTTCTGCCTATCGTTGCAAGCGCTGCGGGAGAGATTGTTCCTCCCGAATCGGACTGTTTAGTCATTCGAAAGCTGTAGAACATGAAAATTCATGCGATTGTGTTGTACATCCGTGGTCGACATCGACCGAAGGAGGCCAACAACAACAACATCTGCATTTCCTGGGCTGATTGATCGACATCCCGTGATGTATTTCAACTGTTCAACGAATCGACTCACATTTGAAGATGAATGAATGAAGCATGACTTTTCCTAGGTAAAGTGGCCCAGGTTATTGACGCAAATGAAGATGAATAGCAACCTAGAAAATAATCAATAAGTGCACTCTAATCGTGTTCAAATTTTGGGAGGATACTATGAACTACTTCCACTGCCAGTCTGCATTAGTAAATGTTAGTTTTCAGCTGTAAAATCGGTAGTCTAACGAGCTTGGTTAAGCGAAGCAGGTTAGGAGAACAGCCGACAGTTTACCTCTATATCTGGGGCGCATCTAGGTTTTCTACAATCGCTGCAGTTAGCCGACATCACCAGGTAAGGGAAACAGCTATTCGTAATAGACTTTAGTATCGATGTGAGTATGAAAATACAAGTTCACATGCAGAAAGTTCCTTGGTTTTATTGACAACGGGCGAGAGTTGAATTGGCCGGTTATCTGGGTCAAGTGCGATTCGACTTCTGGGAGGTTACTTTCCTTGAGATATGTGGCTTACAATCTCGATCAGTGTTTGATGACTGACATGTTATACGTAGTTGATACAAATCGTGTTGTCTTGAGGAATGGTGAAGAGACGTTGCTATAATTAATGACAACGCGATCCGAAAAGAAAGCCGTTGTAATGCTGTCGCTCTACTGGGTTACCTATGTTGTCAGAATGCATGTTTCATTCGAAATGCAGACGCTTCATAACTCTCACCCACACACATCTATGTGGGATGTTGTGTGTTGTGTTCGCTGAGATGTCGTCTAGCTTGCTGACGAAACGTCCTACTGCTACAATGCCATCTCAGCGAGCACACAACGCGCAACATCCAATCCCTGAACTACATGTATTCGCTTCAATATCTATGTAGGATCTTTTTCGTACGTTTCCATGGTAGATTGAGATTCTGCACCTGCTACCGATGTGATGCTGTTATTGATGAGATTAGGCTTGTCAAGACACATTCAACTGCACTTGACTGACAGAGGAGCGCCTTCATCAAGATTAGAACAATATGCCGCATTCACTCTCTGAAACCAATCAACAGTGGTATCACCGAATGATTAATAATAACCATAGCCAGTTATGGTTAGTTGATCGCTGATCGCATAGGCTATCGAGCCAAAATTCACAACGGTTTTGTCTGTTCACATCCCCATCCATTACACACCACTACCGGTTTATGGCTGTTTGCCGTCATCAGGTGGAGACAGTAAGATCAGGTTCAGTGAGCCTTGAAACAGTGGATAAGCGGTAAAGTTATACTTGAATGCCACTGTTGCATAGGGTTCGTACAAACACATAGTGATTCGTGGTCAAGCACTCAAGGCGCTTATGGATGACCAAAGTAATGTGTTGCTCACATCCCCCGAAATTACACTCCACTACCGGTTTCTGGCTGTTTGCCGTCATCAGGTGGAGACAGTAAGATCAGATTCATTGAGACTTGAAACAGTGGAAAAGCTTGGCCAGGAATCCCTTTGTGATTCTGTATTTGAACATCGTGGTTCTTTGTAAGTATCCTATATAACAGTGGCATACAACTATAACTTTGTTTACCGCTTTTCCACTGTTTCAAGGCTCAGTGAATCTGATCTTACTGTCTCCACCTAATGACGGCAAACAGCCAGAAACCGGTAGTGGTGTGTAAGGGATGGGGATGGGGATGTGAGCACCACAATACATTGGTTTTGTCTGTTGTTTTTGACCTAATTCGATCGATATTGACCATGGATTTCTATAACAAGCGCATGCGTTTTTCAATCTCTCACGCACCGCTCAGAGCAATAAGTAGTTCTCGGCCGATTCGGCGCCATTTGCACACTGACGGTGTGATGTACGTTGATACCAGCCATTGATCGACGATGGAATCCCACATAAGCTCATCAAATACTACAGAACAGCTCCAATACAGCCACCTTAACGATTACCTGTTCAGTGCTGGCAGTAGTGTCTCACAAGAGATCACCATCATCATCATCACAGACAGCATTATACCGGTAGCACGTACCGAATGCTTAACTGCCACACAACCATGTAAAAGTAAAATCCTAAAAGATGGGGAAGGGTGGGACATAAATAGCTACGGATTCTATAGAAGAGTACGCACAAACAAAACGGGGAAGAGGTGCCTAAAGCTCGAACTTAGCCCATGATCATATCCTAGAGACATCATCAAGCAAAGTGTCAGTCTTGTACTTCAAGAAAATTGATCTCCAAGGTTGGTATGACGACGGAACAATAGTCACCATTAATTGCATAGGCGGGGATCACATGAGTGTTACAACTCTACACAACGGCAAGCGGGCAATAAAGTATCTTGCATAGAATACACGATGACTCAGAAACGAAATGTTAGCTCATGGTCGCCGCAGATAACTGTCTCCGAGTCACGAAACTCCGTGATTTGTGGACAGTTTCAATGAATGCTTCTCAGGTTATTCAACTATGCTGTTGTTGATTAGTTCAGAGTAAGTACAGCTGGACATCCCACTTGTGTTGGATGAGTTTTCAAGACCCGATATGGTGACGCTTATTGATTCACTGACACAGAATTAACTACATGAATGTGTACAAACTAAGAAAACGATTGCAAAACGTTTGAATAGAGTACATCGACAGCACTCAATACAGAGATCCGATGGATGTCTCTTAGTTCTGATAGAAGTGAAGTGCACCATTCGCAGAAATTATACGAAAAACTCGAGTAGTCTTTCAGTAATTTGTCCAAGGCTGAGTTTTAATCACCGTAGTGCAATGGAACAGGCAAATTTATAGTTAGAAGTTAATGTTAACCATTTTATAACTTTATTTACGTTATCAACGTTGTTTCAGGTCTCACTTAACCTAATCATACTCTCTCCGCCTGATGTCGGGAGATATTTTGTAAAGTAGAATAAGGTTTCCTCTTAGGGAAAGTTGAATAGATTCAGTTGAGCTATCCTTTCTTTATAAAGCTTGTTTCGGATGCTGAGCACTAGTTTTGTTGAGCGGTGATAGATTCGCTGCACAAGTTCAATATTCTTCTTGAAGCACGGAGACCATGACTGCACACCTTATCCCATGACTGGTCTCAAGTATGTATTCATGATTATTTGGCGAAAATGTCCAAAATACCCATTTGAATAGATTGAGGACACGTGTTGCTTTTTAAAGGCAGTGTAAGTTTGAAGTGAGGTTTTTAAACTGGAGCATATCCAAATACCCAAATCTTTTTCTTCACTGCAATTTTTAAGGACACATGAACCTATATAGTATGTGAACTCCACTCGATTCCCCACATACATGAGTCTGCATTTGTTGAAGTTAAACGGTAGTTTGTTATTCAACGACCAGCTGTGAGGTGTATCAAGATCTTTTTGTAATAACAGTCTTCTGGACTACGAATGCTGCGCAAAATCTTTATTTC
>JACCGJ010015048.1:0-19240 GCA_013407085.1 Atriophallophorus winterbourni | reverse complement strand
GCTTGCCAAGACAAATTCAACTGCACTTGACTGACAGAGGAGCCCCTTCATCAAGATTAAAACAATATGCCGCATTCACTCTCTGTCTTTTAGTAAACAGTAGTATCACCGAATGATTATTAATAATGACTGGCTATGGTTAGTTGAACGCTGATCGCATAGGCTTTCGAGCCAAAAATTACAACGGTTTTGTCTGTTGTTTTGGATCTAATTCGGTCGATATCGACCATGGATATCTGTCACAAGCGTATGCGTTTTTCAATCTCTCATGCGGCGCTCACAACAATAAGTAGCTCTCGGTCTATCGGCGCCAGTTGCTCGCTGACGGTGTGATGTACGTTGATACCAACCATTGAACCCTCATTCACGATGCGCTAAGTAGTGCGATCGACGATGGAATCCCACATAAGCTCATCAAATACTACAGAACAGCTCCAATACAGCCACCTTAACGATTACCTGTTCAGTGCTGGCAGTAGTGTCCCACAAGAGATCACCATCATCATCATCATCATCACAGACAGCATTATACCGGTAGCACGTACCGAATGCTTAACTGCCACACAACCAGTAAAATCCTAAAAGATGGGGAAGGGTGGGACATAGATAGCTACGGATTCTATACAAGAGTAAGCACAAACAAACTGGGAAGAGGTGCCTACACCTCGAATGGAACATGCATGCAAACAAGTTTCGTGAACGAGAGAGGTGCGAAACAGTAAGATCATCACGCTATTTAAGAATAAGGGTGAAGAAAGAAGACTGCAACAATTACCGAGGAATCTCTCTCCTAAATGTTGTAGATATATTGTTTGCTAAAGTTTTACAGATGCGGCTACAGGAGATAGGTGATAGAATTTTCTCCGAACCTCGTTATTTCTCCCGCACGGGTAGATCATCCGTAGACATGATCATATCCTAGAGACATCATCAAGCAAAGTGTCAGTCTTGTACTTCAAGAAAATTGATCTCCAAGGTTGGTATGACGACGAAACAATAGTCACCATTAATTGCATAGGCGGGGATCACATGAGTGTTACAACTCTACACAACGGCAAGCGGGCAATAAAGTATCTTGCATAGAATACACGATGACTCAGAAATCAAATGTTAGCACATGGTCGCCGTAGATAACTGTCTCCGAGTCACGAAACTCCGTGATCTGTGGACAGTTTAAATGAATGCTTCTCAGGTTATTCAACTGTGCTGTTGTTGATTAGTTCAGAGTAAGTACAGCTGGACATGCCGCTTGTGTTGGTTGAGTTTTCGAGACCCGCGATGGTGACGCCTATTGATTCACTGACACAGAATTAACTAGATGAATGTGTACAAACTAAGAAAACTATTGCAAAACGTTTGAATAGAGTACATCGACAGCTCTCAATACAGAGATCCGATGGATGTCTCTTAGTTCTGATAGAAGTGGAGTGCACCATCCGCTGAAATTCAACGAAAAACTCGAGTAGTCTTTCAGTAATTTGTCCGAGGCTGAGTTTTAATCACCGTAGTGCAATCTAACAGGCAAATTTATACTCAGGAGTCAATGTTAACCACTGTATAACTTGATTTGCGATATCAACGTTGTTTCAGGTCTCACTGAACCTAATCATACTCTCTCCGCCTGATGTCGGGAGATGTTTTGTAAAATAGGATAAGGTTTCCTCTTAGGGAAAGTTGAACAGATTCAGTTGAGCTATCCTTTCTTTATAAAGCTTGTTTCGGATGCTGAGCACTATTTTTTTTGAGCGGTGATAGATTCGCTGCACAAGTTCAATATTCTTCTTGAAGCACGGAGACCATGACTGCACAGCTTATCCCATGACTGGTCTCAAGTATGTATTCATGATTCTTGGGCAAAAATGTCCAAAATACCCATTTGAATAGATTGAGGACACGTGTTGCTTTTTAAAGGCAGTGTAAGTTCGAAGTGAGGTTTTTAAACTGGAGCATATCCAAACACCCAAATCTTTTTCTTCACTGCAATTTTCAAGGAAATATGAACCTATATGGTATGTGAACTCTGCCCGATTCCCCACATACATGAGCCTGCATTTGTTGAAGTTAAACGGCAGTTTGTTCTTCAACGACCAGCTGTGAAGCGTATCAAGATCCTTTTGTAATAGCAGACAGTCTTGTGGACTACGAATGCTGCGCAAAATCTTTATTTCGTCCGCAAATAACGAAATGTTACATCGAACAATTTCCAGTATTTCATTGACACAAACCAGAAAGATGATGGGACCAAGGACTGAACCTTGGGGAACTCCGCTAATTGCTGCGATTGGTTTGGATAATGCACCATCAACACGTACCTGGTTAGTGCGATTTGTTAGGTAGTCATTTAGCCAATTCAACAACTTTCCAGCAATACCAAGCCTTTCAAGCTTCTGCAGTAGTAGGGAATGGTCAACACGATCGAACGCTTTTGACATATCTAAGTAGCACGCGTCTATTACTTGTCCTTTATCTACCGATTTTGTCCAATCATCTAGCGTCACCAGTAAATTAGACAAACAAGAATAATTTCGTCTGAATCCATGCTGGTTCCTCGAAAGCAACTGATTATTCTCGAAATGTTTCATTAGATCGTCAACAATGAGTCGCTCAAGTAATTTTGAAATCACTGGTAACGGAGTAACGAGTCGGTAATTGGAAACATCGGAGCAATTTCCACCTTTGTAAATAGGAGAAATTATTCCGCGTTTCCAATCTATGGGAATCACCGCATTTGCCAGTGTTTGTTTGAAGAGGTATGTGAGTGGTTTGTAAAGCAAAAAGGCACATTGCTTCAATATTAGCGGGGTTATTCCGTCGGCCCCAGGAGACTTTTCGATTTTGAGATTAAATAATGCTTGAAGGACGTGACATCTATTTCACTCAGGACAACCGTAGTTATAATGGTTTGATTTGGGATGTAAATTGTATGTAGTGGTGTGTAAGGGATGGGGATGTGAGCAAGACAGTACTTTGGTCATCCATGAGTGCCTTGACTAAGAATGAGTATGTGATTCCGTGTTTGAACCCCGTGGTTCGTTGTACGAACCCTATGCAACAGTGGCATTCAAGTATACACTTGCTTACCAGTTATTCACTGTTTTAACCCTTAACTGCCTGAATTATTTTACAAGCGTCACCTGACTTCCGAAGTTTGTTGACAACTGACGCGCCGCATAGCTCAGCCGTCTGAAACGAGAGCAGAACGTGAGCCGAATCCGATACTCCCGGCATACGGAAGTGATCTGTCTAATTTATCCTATCATAAACCATTAAATTTTGTGTACCGAATTTGACCCATTCGACCGTTAAGGGTTAAGGCTCCGTGAAACTAATCTTACTGTCTCCACCTGATGACGGCAAACAGCCAGAAACCGGTAGTGGTGTGTAAGTGGGAAGGATGTGAGCAACATATTATGTATGTTTGTATGAAAACACAAGCCCGATCCAGGCAAAGTGCCGTACAGTCAGAGACTGCACGTGGGCTAAGATACTGTCAGGTTGCCCAGGCCAAGACAGATAGGATAAAAGTAAATAGAAATGGCAGTGAGACTCCAGTGTGTTTCAGTATGCAGCTCACTACACATTACTTAGGCTTATCTTGTATTTGGTCAAAGAATGCACATCTAGTCTTGGTTCTCCAAAGCTGACTTCATCCCTGACCCAAATCTTGACTCAATGACTTTACAAACTCTCGACTCAAACGATGACAAATCGAAAACGCGGGACTATAAAATATAAACTTTATGACAAAATAGACCCGGAATGACAGAAACAAAAGCAGCTAGCAGCAGCAGCAGCAGCGACGTAAGTCCGCGTTTCGAAGAAAATCCGCAAACAAAGCGAAAATACAATAAAGGGGATGGGAAACAATGAAGGCGCCGGGGGGAAGATGTTGGGGGTGGGTGGGTGCTCATACAGAGATTGTGTTGGAAGGTGTTGTAAAAAGAACGAAGCCCACACCACAGTTCATCATTTCTTGCAGGCTTGCTTTTCTTGCTTGATGTCTGTAGAAACAAAGGTGGTGGACGTAACATAGCGGAGTACAGTGGAGAAATAAAAAGGTAACCGGTTTATCAGTAACTGAGGTGACTCCAAAGTCGAACAGTACATTTGTAATAGACAGGCAACACCGTGCTGAATAGATTTGCTACCGGCACGCAGTCTATCAGGTTGAGACACTTTGTCTGGATCCAGGCTTGTGATTGAAGGCATCATGCAGAGTCATCATCATCATCACCATGGACAGTATTACACCGGTGTAGAGTGCTAAACTGCAATACTACCACGACAGAGTAAAAATAGTAAAAAGATATGGAAGAGTGCATGAAAACATGTATGAAAACACAAGCATGATCCAGGCAAAGTGCCGCACAGTTAGAGACTGCACGTGGGCTAAGATAATGTCAGGTTGCCCAGGCCTAGACAGATATGAGAGAGAAAATAAAACAGGAAATAGTCGTGAGATTCCAGCATGTTTCAGCATTCAGCTCACTACCTGTGGCCAATCAATTTAGCACAGTGTTAGCCGCAATGCACAAAGCACTGCACGATTGCTCATCCGTGCAAATATGGAAGAGTGGGATCTAAAAATCTACTGAATCTACAAAAGAGCAGGCACAGATACGCTGGGATGAGGTGCTTAAACCTCGAATCAAACATGCTTTCAAGCAAGTGTTGTGAACGAGTAGAGCGACATCAGCATGACAGCTTCCTCGCGGCTTTCACTGTCACGCGTGATAACAAACTTTCCTCGCCACTTCACTTGACAATATACAAGAGTAATCAAACACTCCAAGAAGATATCTACAACAAAACCGCCATTGAACAAGATTTTGAGACATTCCCTCTACTACGATATCTGATCGCGGGACCCCAGCCTGGAAGACAGACTACACTGTCTTGTCAAGGTCTTTAGCTGCCCATGTCACCGACTGGTTTGGCCACCAAGAAATGTAGGCCAATCGGGCTGTGGCGTCACAGAACGTGGCCCAAACGGCGTTTCAATTTTTTTACTTGACATGAAGAACTTGACATTAGGTCAGCCATCGTACAACATATTAATCTACGCGGTACTTTCGCTGATTTCATGTAAATAAACACATACTACAGATATACGTACACATAAACTTACTAACAAACATGCATACAAAATAAAGACGAAGACAAAAAAACATTATGCAGACTCGGCTTTGACATTCTCATGTCTAGGCCTGAGCAACCTGACAGTATCTTAGCCCACGTGTAGTCTCTGGCTGTGTGACACTTTGCCTGGATCAGGCTTGGGCTTTCATACCATACTATACCCAAGCTAATCACAAATCATATTCCAACCAACACCCAAGCGAATACCGTTCAAGAGACTGAAAAACGTGGACAACAAACCTTCAGCAGTTGGCAGAACGACGCGTTCCTCCGTTTCGGTTTTCTTCAGGGAATGCGAGCGTTTAATGTCCGACAACAATTCTTTCTCTGCTTTCTCTTGTTGGATTTCTGAACAAAAATGGAAGGAACAAATGACAGTCAAGTGGAAAAAAGACACGACAGGGTAGAAAATAGTGTTCGGGAATGTGGATGTGTGTAAACGCAGAAAATGTGATAGCCGAGACGAACGCAGAAGAAACACAAACCGCGGCACGAAGGGAAACTAGTGCGACGCACCCACGTATGATGGCAGTCTTGCAGTAAGCATCCAGGTGGATTGTTTGTATAATGTCAGGTGGAGTGACTAGGAAGGCGACCGTGAAAGCCGCAAGCAAAATGTCATGCTGATATCACTCTTCTTGTTCGCGAAACTTGATTGAATGCCTGTTCCATTCGAAGTGAAGGCACCTTATCTCAGTAATGTGTTGCTTATATCGCCCCGCACTAACACATCATGTCTCCACCTGATGACGGCAAACAGCCAGAAATCGGTAGTGGTGTGTAAGTGCGGGGGATGTGAGCAACACATTTGTTTGGTGATCCATAAGCGCGTCGAGTGCTTGACCAAGAATCACAATGTGATTCTGTGTTTGAACACGGTGGCATTCAAGTATAACTTCGTTTACCTTATCTCAGTTTAACTGTGCTTGCTCTTTTATAGATTTGATTTTGTGCGACTATCTCCTCCTGGATGATGAGCCGGCTTTAACGAAGAGACTTGGGAATTTGGGTACAAAGCTTTCAAGTCACACCCCTCTCAATCTTCTAGGAGTTTATTTTTTCATGGTTGTCTAGCGTCTGGTTTTACACTTGCTAGTTGCAAAGCACATGCAGGGATTGTTGCTTTACCTAACGGTCATCTCCCAGAAGTGCCCTGTTATCCACATACTCTAGATTGGTAGCCATCACACTCGACAAAAGTTCAACTTCCGCGCCCCTTAGACCGATCAACGCTTTTCCGATAGCAAAGTTGAAAAGAAACGGTGAAACAGAGCAGACCTGCCGCAGTCCAATGGATAATGAACGATGATGACAATTGTCAGTACACTCAAACGTTTGAAAATCCCATAAACCATCGAGATCTATTGAACCGAATGCCGCTCGGGTAATAAGTGCACAGAACGCATAGCAAGAATCCGTATGGTTCTAAAATGTGTACACAGCTTAATGCAATAGAGTAGACGAGCTTTAAATAACAGTTGTGAGCATGCAGTACACAAGAGTAAAGCGACTATGAAACTCGTGGGTGGTATCGCGTTGGACGGATATGCAACGAAAATTACTTCCATCATCATCATCATCATCATCAAGAAGCACCGGTCCGAAATCAGGCAAAGTACCAAGCATCACGAAGCAGGAAGAGCGGATAAACAAAGGCGTAAAAAGAAAGCGAACAAGCGAAATATGCAAATGCGTATAAAAAGAAACATGTTTTTTTTAATTATCCTTCTTGTGTGCGGTTGTTGTTTTTCGAACAAATCGATTTGATGATGAAATGTGCCACCAATTTTGGTTCGCAGTCATATCATGTACGGTTTCCAACCAATTATTGGATGGATTATTTGGATCACAGGTAGACAGAAAAACAAGCAGTACTTCTGTACTGTGTAGGTTACCGATCCAGGTAGAGCGCCACGAAGTAGGCTAAGGATACTGTCTGGTTGCCCACCCCTAGACAGAATTGAGAAAATGGCTCAGGCGCGTTTCCGCTTGCAGCTCAGTACCAGTAACGCTACGCAGTACAGAATTATTGCACGATTGCACATATCTTGTCTGAGTTCGGATTTGTGTTTTTATACACACTGGTACCAGGAAAAGTAGCATCAGGCCTACTGTTTACAAAACGTTAGCGCTGAAACACAGTTTTAGTTAAAATTCACAAAAACCAACTCCCCTACACACACACTTACCCTCCGCAGTCGGAAGTACCACACGCTCATCCATGTGCGCCTTCTTTAACGAGTGTGAACGCTTGATTTCGGTCATTAATTCCTTCTCGGTTTTTTCTTGTATGATATCTGCGAGTGACGGAAAATAATAACCCATACGTCATAACGTCATACAATGTATGTATGTATGATGTATTAAAGAACGTGGGCTGAGATACTGTCAGGTTGCCCAGGCCTAGACAGATATGAGAAAGAAAATAGAAATGGTAGTGAGACTCCAGCCTGTTTCAGCAAGCAGCTCACTACCGATGGCTAATCAATTTAGCACGGTGTTAGCCGCACAGCACATAAGTACTGCACGATTGCACATCCGTACAATACACATGATGCGGGCGCTACATAGTGAAAATGACATGCTTGGGTAATGTATATTGCAGTGAATGTTGGTACTCAGCTGTCGAAGCGCAGAAGCATACAAAGCGGTAAGGACGATGAGATGTACATCACGACTAGTATTGACTAGAGAAGGTGAACAAGAAAAATCTTGGAGAACCGATGTTGTCTTACACACAAACTAATCTAAAATATCACACTTTATAAAGAAAATATTTTGGTGGCAAAATGATGTAAATCACCTACAATCCGTGAACGATTTTGGGCTGGTCGTCCAATAGCAAGTTTAAGCTCAGTGAGAATTCTAACACAGAAGCCACGGGACATTATTAAATGTAAATCAAAGTTCCACCAGCTGGCTTAATCACCCTTAAAACATCAGCAATAAACACAAAATAATACCTGGCTAGACGGTAAATTTAACTCCGCCAAGGACGGTCCCAATCCCGTCTGAGAAAGGAGGAAGGTTGGGCTTAGGGATAGTAACCCTATCCCGTAAAACCTACATTGTCACGGAAACGAAGACAACAGATCCGTGGCTCGGTCATGTATGCAGGATGGATCCCAGTTCGCATACGAAGGTAGCCATTCACTGGCGTCCGCAAGGTAAACGAAAAGGGGACGGCCCAAGGAAACTTGGCGCGAACGTTGGAACGCGAACTACAAGCACAAGGATTCACGGTGCAGACGGCAACGGAAGCAGCGACAGACCGGAACCACTGGCGTGAAGTTGTCTTCGCCTCATGTGCCACCCGGCACGGAGAGGGCTGAGACGGTAAATTGAACCAAAAAAGCCAAGAAATTTACTGCTATACAACAGGTCCGAGTTCCCCACATTGACTAAGACGCACGTTGAGAGAAAAACAAACATGGAATTTGTTGAAACAAAATACTCTTGGACACTAAAATAATGATGCTCGGTCTGCGAGACCAATTTACAATAAGCTGGGGTTGCTGGAGAAGTTTAGTTAATAATTAATGAGCGTTACGATATTTAAAATTATGTGAGATGGTTGGTCGCTATCTTTTAGATGTGTAAATGGAGCCCGGGCTGTTAGACGAATCAAGTCAATAATATCGAACAATCTTCCAGGCAACAAGAAAATTTAGCGACGCAAAGAGATTTATATACTCGTGATGCTTGCTACTTTCGACAATTTATTGCCCGACTGGAATGAAACTAATTACATTGCGGCAAAAATATCATTTTTAGTTCTAAAAGTTGACCCAATCAATGAAGAAAATAAAAGCGAGATTCTAAAACCATGGAAACGCACGAAATGTCTTTTAGATTGTTAATTTTTCAGCATAATTGTACGAGACTAAATAATAGATATACGATATCGATGTCAACCTATCCATGATTAAGAATGAAAAGTGCAATATCTATCAAAGGACAATCTAAGGAAATTGATATTCCACACTATAATAAAGCCAATAAATAAATAAGGCGTCGGGAACGCCAGGATTAAATTGCTAACAAGAGTCAACTATTCAAAAAACAATCATCGCTAGTTATATAAAAGGTTATTTTTGCTTACAAGATCGTTGACATATGTCACGGATGCCTAGGTATTTTTCTATTAGAAGGATATATGAAAGAAACGTTGAACTAGCGGATAAATTTCAACGTTCAAAGCTTCTTAACGTTGCCCCTGTACAAAACCGTTGCTTTTGTCAAAGTAAAAATTAAGATTTTCCAACAAAACAACTAGAGACGCGCAGTCTCACAGAAATGCATTGGTCTTGACAACACCGTAATAATCAGGATGTACGGACAAGGCTCCGTGAAGCTGCCGTATTGACGCAAGCGTATAATTACCAGACAAAAGCTGCCAAGTCATGGCGACGAAAGCGCCTACGAAAATGACGTTCAAAGGTAAAGTATCTACCGATAATTGACGCACACCCCGGGATTCTACGTCCATCATTTTAGCCTGCTAGTTTCCGTTGTTTATAAAATATTTTGTGCTGTTTTATAAGTTTATTTTAATGCAAGGGTTTTATTTTGTATGTCAACGGACTGTATTACTATAAAACTGAGTAACCTGGTCGCTTGTTTCATATGTACTTGACACCAATTGTCCATGAAATTTCACGCGCATTCGATAGCTGCAACACGTCAGTAGCGCCATTGAATCATGAGAAAACGCTTATGCTAGCCTGACTTGTGCGGCTGCAAAATCAACCAGGAAGTGATTCTCGTAGGTCTTGCACGCACATGTCACAAGTAGAAGGAACGAGAACCTCGCAACAGACTATATTGCTGCGTTAGACAGTCGGTTCTGACAATTATTGGAACCAAAATCAGGCCTTAAAGTAGTTGAATGTTTCATGTTTTCCAGTATATTTCCGTTGGAAAAAATGAGAACATCGAGGTTCATCTTCACGAAAAGAGGTATGGTGGCAAATAATGTGTCTACATGAATGTGCAAGTGAAACATGCAAATACATCCATCCGCTAAAATTACAGCATACGATTGTGCACTGTTTCAGAATCGCGGTTTCATGTGTGTCAGATCATCACAAAGACGTTTAAAATAACTGACTATTCATTCACTCTTTATAGGGATATGGCCAACAAAATGCTCAAGGACCGCTGATGTATGCATTTTAACTATTCGCATGATAATCAAATTTTAACAAAATGTGCAGGAAAATTTGGAACTTGAACTGCAAGATTTTGGTCGAAAATGCATCGCAAATGTAATTGCGAAAATTTATCAATTTGATTTACAGGATATCATTTTTACATCATTTTCTCATCTGTCTAGGCTTAGGAAGCCAGACAGTACCTCAGACCACATGCAGTGCGACTCTGGCAATTTATTTTGTTTCAGGATTGTGTTTTCTTACAGGGTCAGTCTAGATGAAAGTTTCTACGACGGTTTTTCGCAATGAATTCAGATTCACGTTTTAATAGCGAACACTTAACATTTCCATTATTTGATTGCATTTAAAATTGATAACAATCAATTAAAAATTTTAAAAGGAAGCTTCATGAAACAAAATTCGAAAAAAATGATGCAAGGGAGAGAACAGATCAACAGAAAACGTAAGAACAGCATACATAACGGAAAAAATACCTTCAGGTTTAGGAAGTACAATTTTTTCTTCGGGCTTCACATGATGCAGTTCAGCTTTGCTGAAATCACCGATAGATTTCAACACATCTTTTGGAACGGGCGATGTAGGCGGAGACGACATTGCAAAACACCGAACGATTGAATGAAAGCAGCGCTAAAATGGAAAGTTATTATATTTTAGCACGATAAAACGAATAACAATTCTGAAGTTATATCTTTTATAATTAATCCATGAGAAAAATAATAATGAGATTTATATGAACAGACTTTGTATCTTTCTTAATTAGATGTAATAAGTGATGTGGATTTAAATGGAGTAGATTATTATTCTTTGTTTGAATTTGATTTCCAGCATCAGTGTCCGTCTAAATATCACAGAGCAATTGTCGACGAAGTAAAATTTTTCTTGCGCAATCAATTCAGATTAGTTGGGATAGGAATGTAAGTGGTTAATGAGCTAATCGTGTGTCAAGATATTCTGTCAGTGAAGGCTTTTTAAACCATCATTTTAAAGGCAAATTCAGTATCAGTATCAGTATCAGTATCACAGGGCGATAGTCGACCAAGTCGAAACGAGTGCTCAGATTCTTTCGGAGGTGTGCTTGAAAACACCCACCACTACCAGGATTGATTCGTAAGTAACACAGGCGTGTGTAACTGTGAATGGAAGATGGGAGATGTCTCATCACCGAAAGGTGAGAGAGTTATGCATGTTGCATGTCCAATCGAATGAAAAGACGATGGACAGCAGTTTATTTCCACAAATGCGAAAAAATGAAAAAGAAACTCTTTTTGTGTTTCAAAATGTTTTTCGAATATTTTTGTGTTTTTTGATCATAAAAATGAGGGATTTAGTCTTAAGGGTAATGCTCCGGGAAGAGCTCCTGCCACCGTTCGTCCAGCCCATGTTTGAACGCAATTACTGAAGTTGCCAAGATTAGTTCTGCGGGAAGTGAGTTCCACGCGTTCACTATACGGATGCTAAAGAAGTGCGTTCTGGATTCGAGCCTGGTGTGCTGTTTACTTAGCTTAAAACTGTGCCCTCGTGTACCAACCAAAGGAGAGAACCGGAAGAAGTCATCGAATTCTAAACAACTTAGTCCTTTGACAACCTTAAAGGTCTCTATAAGATCCCCCCTAAGTTGCCTCCTCCTAAGTGAGAAAAGTCCTAGTGCTAATAGACGATTTTCATAATTGGTGTGTGCTAACCCCTCGATCATGCGAGTGGCCAGCTTCTGTACCTTTTCTAGCTGCACTATATCCTTCTGGTAATACGGCTTCCAAGCCTGGATACAGTATTCTAAATGTGGCCTTACTATTGCCTTGTAAAGGGGCAATAGCACCTCAGCTTTTCTGCAAGTGAGGGCTGAACGTAGTCGAAAGAGTTCCCTCCTGGCCCTTTGAGCTGCAGCAGCACATTGGTCAGCCCACTCAAAGTTTGCGGAGACTACGATTCCTAGGTCCTTAGTAGACTTTACCCTACGGAACTCCGTGTGAGCTGAGGGCGTAGACACAATCATGTTGCCTGCTAGTGTAGAGAGCAAGTGACTCTTATCTAGGTTAAGGGGAAGGTCCCACTTACCCGCCCATGCTGTTACAGCTTCCACATCACTTATCAGATCGGAGTTATCCGACCTACCGACAATTTTAACGTCATCAGCAAACATATAACAGGGTGAGCGCAGTTGGCTGGCAAGATCATCAATGAAGATGAGGAACAGCAACGGCCCCAAGACTGAGCCCTGGGGAACCCCACTCGTTACATGCGCACTTGCGGAGTAAGTATCATCTACCCTGACAGTAGAGGAACGGTCGCTAAGGAATGCTCGAATCCAGCCCAGAAGGTTCCCTATTACTCCTATGGCTGAGAGTTTGAGAAGCAAGAGCCTATGGTTGACTGAATCGAAAGCCTTACTAAAGTCGAGATAGAAGACTTCAACAGCTATACCATCATCCATCCTCTTAGTAACCTCGTTGAGAAAGCTCAACAAATTTGTCAGACATGACCTACCTTTTAAGAAGCCGTGCTGTGCGCCACTCAAAAGAGAGTGTTTGGTTAGATATCCACATATTTTATCGCGGATCAATCTTTACATAACCTTACATAGTACACTAGTGAGGCTAACCGGGCGGTAATTATTGACCGCCGAGGAAGCTCCTCCCTTATGGATAGGTACTACAACGGCTGTTCTCCAGTCCAAAGGAAGGGTGCCCTGACTGAGGGATGATGTGAAATTGTATCGAAGTGTTTGTTTTGCCCATTTACTGACACAAATCTGAAAGCATCTGAGTGGATAGATATCGTGTATCTGTTAGGGGTATAACCGAAAAGTTCTGAACTTTTGGTGACACACTATATATGGTATTCAACCAACATTTCCGATTAGTAGGTGAGTCGAGGACTCGTGGGCATGACCTTAAGTTGCAGAAGCCTAGAAGGCTAAAGCTGCGTAATGCGAGCACGCTATTCACGCGAGCGGTGAACATTTGGAACTCTATACAGAAAGGAAACCTGTTATGGCATTTTTCTGTAAACATTTTTGTTTGTATCAATCAATGTACACTTTTTGAAATGTACCCGGATTATGCGAATTTAAATTTTCGTTTGCTCGGAGTTGCTCTTCTCATCTCCTTTGATACCCGTACTGCGTGCTTGGAGTTCTGACTCAGGATTGTGGAGAGATTGCTTGCCTGCTATAAAAGGACCGCTCCATATTTCAGCCGCACATAATTCTTGGATTTACCGCGGTGATAATACTTTGACGTTTGGAACGGAATAGTCAATTGCCAGGCCGGGGAGAATCGCTTTTAATTCAATCGGAGAATTATTGTGAGTGGCTACCTTTTTTACTTTTTACACATATACTGTAATTTCACGTAGCCTGAACCACCACATTGTCCCTACCATCAGATCAGTTATCGAAAATCGCGTTGGATTACCATTTGTTGAGACAAATGGACCTGATCCTCGGAGTGATATACTGGTGTTTCTCTACTATTAGAGCTTGCCTTGTCAGCAGAAGTCACCCATGTTTATTGCTGTGATGAAGCTTACACGGGATTTTATCCATTCTGCTTTCGATTCAGGAGAAGAAATTTAAAATGCACGGTGCATTCATCTTGGTTCTATTTCCCACGCTCTGATTATTACTAATTTTTGCTGTTATGTGAAATTGCAATATATATGAGGTTCATTACTAAAATATAAATATATGTATTTCATATATCTACATTACGGCTCATTACTTTCCTATCCCTGAAGGCTGGCTGTGGTAAGCATGTAGCCCATGTAATCGAATGCAGTACCTACAGTCGCTGGGCGCACTAAAAGTGCTATGGTATTTCAAAGGGACATTATACAGCGTATGTAGCCCATACGTGGTTCGAATGGGTCTGTGTAGAATGCAGAGATGTTGCGAAAAAGGCTTATTGTAAGCAAGTTTCCCAGTTACTGGCGACACTGCAGGAACCCACAAAGAAATCTCATGAGCAAGTTGCGGTATCGCCCAAACAAAAACCTTATCAACCGGCGGTTGTACATAAGGCAGCAGAAACAAATCGTGAAATAACTAACGACACTGTTGTTAGCCAACATAAAAAGAAGAGACAGCGAGATCTAAAGGAAAGGAATAAGAAGTAAACCGAGCCGCGTCTCAGCAATTTAGCGTCAATTAACTCACAAAAAAGGCCAATTTTGATCAAATTCAAAAAATCAGAGAGACATGAAAATTTTTCTTTCAAAATGTGACCACATACATACCAATACCAATAACTTGTATAGATTGGTGCCAGATAGTCGCCCAGCTCCGGCAAAATATTTTGCGATTCAGCGTTCGGTTGGTAACGTAGCAAAACTGAAGGGAAACCCCGAGAAACGCCGATGTAATAACTCCGCAACATCGGATACTGGTAGAAAACACGTGTGGTTTCTTGGCTAAGTTGGCATTGAGAACCTGTATGCCACAACCTTCCAGCGACGTTCATACAGTACATTTGTGTTACCCAATTTGGATATACCAAAACTTGATAATACCTCGAGTTCTGTGCCTTAGGGGTCTCTGAATTTAGACGCGGTACATCGACATGCGGTGAGCATACTATACACAAATGCTTGCAGCGTGCTTTGTAAATGGCTATAATTAATGCAGAAAGCCTCTAAAAGTAAATCTAGTATACTTGGTGTTTCAGTGACCTGGCTTCAAATACAGACACTATTCCAGTTAATCTCTTTTCGACATATACAGCCCTTAAATCGGATGGACCACGTGGTAGATGCGGAGGAGGAACTATATTACTCCTACAACATGGCATTAAATACCGAGACTGTGACATCAAAATGGCCACCTTTGGCATCCAGCTAGTCTCGGCAATCTTCACTGACCACTAGTTCGCTTTGTGCGTTAGGCTGCCTATACAGGGCATCAGGCGCTTCTGAGGAAGAGGAGAGGAACTTGGGGAACGTCTTACCAGATTGCTCAGAACTGCCCAACGAGTCTATTTAATAGGTGATTTTAAGCTACCGGGTATTGACTGGGACACACAGACGACCTCTAATAGAATTTCTCAGGTATATATCGATTGGCTGCACTCCAGTGCGAATCATCAGCACTTAAGTGAGAAAACTAGGTAGATAGATTGGCATTTACCATCTACAGTGGACCTACGCTGTCTAAAGGTTTTAAAGATGTCGAAAACCTCTTTTTCTACTATCCGTTGTGGGAAAGTGACCATGTCCAGGCGATTTTCTGCTTTCATAATCCACCAGTCAAGTACCGGCGTATTATAAATCAAGTTTTCTGGAATGCCTTACGGCTTTCCGCTTCAAGATGTGACTGGTTCTCTGAAATCAATGATATCAAAATAAATGGTCAGTTATTAAGCACAGTGTCGCAAGACTTCAAGACCTCTACTGTCATTTTCGACCTGTACGGCTAAAGAACAAGCCACCTTGGTGGAATCACGCGGTACGACGCAACATTATTAGGCGCCACAGACACTGGCGGAGATATACAGCCCTATGGAAATTGGTCATGCTATAAAGCTTTGAGAAACAACACGGTAAATCTGCAACAGAAGCTTAAACGAAGCTACTACACTTACCTGGCGAACTTTGCTGAGAAGAACCATAGTAAGTATTTTATTGATGTTCATTCTAATGGTTAGACCAGGGAGCACATTGGTACCCTAATGATAAACAATGGCGAGAAACCAAGTTCTAACCCCGATAGAGCCTGCAGCTTTGCTGGATCATTTTCAAAGCGAACAGAGGATAGATGGCGGTGATGCAATTCACTCAGTTTCAACTCTCCGTACGGAAATGGGTGACTCTCAAAGCAAAGTAGTTTTCTGCACGTAAGATTTCGCTCGAGTCCTAAATAATCTAGAAGGAAATAAATCAGCCGGACATGACGATATGCATACGAAAATTGTAAAGGGAAATTTTTAGGTAGACGCGAACTTCAGTTCACACTTTCAATAGGTTATTGTTACGTTCTTGATATGGAGCTAATAATGCACCGGATATGCTTTCCACGATATTGCCCAATCGATTATTGAGAGAGAAGACCAAGGCTTCAGAGAAGTTCGTATGGCAGCTCACTTCCAATAATTTACAAACATGGTTTACTCATCCATATATATAGGCTGATAATGTAAAAGGAAATGACCTTGGAAAATAGCTTATTAAAACCATGTCAAGGACTCCATGGACCAATCAGAATAAAGGGCGAATATGATCAAATTATAATCATGTTTTTCGCACCAAATAATTCAAATCTATGTTGACATAGTGTCAATATAGAGTCGTAATATCTTCAAAGATATTGAGTTTCTAGGGAAAATAAACGTCTTTTCCCATTACCTCCCTTTTTAAGTGACTCAGTACCGACAGAGCTTGGGGTTCACTTGAAGTGGTACGACAGTCTTGCGTCTTCGGTTAGTCCATCGTCGGGGTTCTAGTGCGCGATCGGGAGCGATAATGTCAGGTGGTATTTCAACCGGAGGAGATGGGAGCTGGAAGGTATCAAATAGAAGATCCAACGGAAGATTCACTGGTTCCGCAGGTTCTAACTCCGACTGTCCTTCTCTTGGTCTCAATTGATTGAGATGGCTATCCAAACGTCGTTTCCAACTTGGATGTAGAACATAACGCTACCTCTCCGACATACAACCTTGCCCTCGATCCATGGGTTTCTTCGTTGTCGATAATCACGAGCATAGACGCTGGATCCCACTTTGAAGCTCCTCTGACTGAGAGGCTGATGAACATGAGGTTGCGGTGGCTTCGGGACCATTGCGTTATTGACTGTACGAAGTTTTCTACCCATTAGTGCCTCTGCTGGCGTTTGACTATTCATCAGGGATTCGTGTGGGGTCGTCCGGTAGACTAACAGGATTCGTTGCAAGTTGTCGACGGTGGTCCCCTCCCCTCGAGACTTGAGCATTGCTCTTTTGAATGTGTCGAAAAACCTCTCCGCTTGTCCGTTTGATTGGGGATGGTAGATCGGAGTCTGGATATGCTCAATTGCATTCTTCTTGCAGAATTCGGCAAAATGAGCTGATGTGAATTGGGATCCATTATCTGAGACAATGGTGTCGGGAACTCCGTGTTGGCTGAATATCGAAGTGAGTGCTCCGATTGTGTTCGAACTTGTGGCAGGAGAGAGCGGGACGATTTCTGGCCATTTTGAATAAGCGTCTACCAAGACTAAGTAGGTGGTTCCGTTGAGTGGGCCGGCGAAGTCAATGTGTATACGCGACCATGTTTTGTCAGGTCGAGGCCACGGAACCGGGGTTGCGTGAGCAGGAAGTTTTGCCGCTTGTTGACAATTGGTACAGCGCCTGACAAACTCGGTGATGTCAGCGTCCATCCCTGGCCAGTAGGCGAAACTTCGGGCGATTGCTTTCATCCGATTGAGCCCTGGATGTCCAGCATGAAATTGACGTATTACCCGTTGACGCAAAGCAGCGGGAATAACGACTCGAGCAGCAAACAACAACAAAAACGTATTTTATTCTTGGAATTCCAAGGCATGCTATGCATGATCGATAATTATCAAAGTTGTTTGTATACATAAAGCATGAAAATGGACAATAATTATTAACATTTTCAAGGTCATACGTGCTAATAATTTTTCGTTCGTTAAAATGGTCCAGGTAAATGATAATCAATCAGTTTTACAGAAATTCAATATACGAGCAGTTGTTGTATGAAAAGAAGATCGAGTAAGGGGAAAAATGATACGAAGAATATTGAAGAACGATGGACTGGAACATCGAAGATGCGAGGAATCTCGAAGAGAGAGAATCTTCAAAAATGTTTAGTTGGAACACTTTGTCATTGTCGAATATATGTTCTAAATGGAGAGTGTCTTTTTGTGGGTATTCGTAGAAGATTTGGCGTCCCAGTGTTGACTCGTTTGTGAACCGTAATTCTTCATATGGATGTAAGAGGTGATCTGGAAAATAGATACTAAGGGACGGAGTAACTGTTCACGGTGAAAGTTGAAAAACTGATATCGCTGTTAATATCCAGCAATGCCATGATTGCATAGTTCATCTAATGAGACATCTAAGTTGAGAAGTTTCATTAATTTTTCAACTGAGAAACGAAGTCAGATGTGATTTAAAATCACATAGTGAGGTACAAAGTCTTATGTTTTTCGGAAGAATATTCCAGAGTTTAGCGTATTTATTTAGGTAGAAGTTACTTCTTACTTTCGTACAGGATCTAGGTAATTCCACTAGATTATCTTGATTTCTTAAGTTATAACTAGAACCTTGTCGGAAGCGAATAGACGAATTTATATATATATTATCAGAAGATATTATTCTAAAGAACAGTATTAGGTTGTGTCTAATTCTACGGAACCATAGTGGTTCTAGCTTGAGCTGCGTACATCTTTCTCTATATGATTGATTCGAGCTATATCCGGTTATTGATTTGGTAAAAGTACGTTGTACTTTTTCCAAAATGATGGTATCGGTTTTATTTATACTGCTATATATTATATTACAGTAATCAAATAGGGGTATGGTGAAAAGTTTATAAAGTTCTAACTTACAGTGTGGAAGAGTGAAGAACTTATGAATCACATTAACACTCTGTTTTGCTTTTGAGATCACGTGATGTATATGTTCGTTGAATGTAAGCGATGCTGAATATTTGAATCCGAGATCACGTGTACAATCGATAATTTGAATAGGATTACCATTAAGAAGGATTGAGTTATCAGGAATTGTACATCTTAAAGGCATGAACTTATATTTTTCTACAGAAAATGAGAGACCATTAATTTTACCCCATTTGGATAATGCATCCAAATCTTTGTTTAGTCTGGCAATGTAAGTTTGTGTTTCAGAAGATGGGAAGAAAATTACTACTTTCATGTCATCTGCGAACAAGAATAGTTTACTATGAGAGACGACTGTATGTACATCATTTATGTATAGGAG